>CAIGQW010052771.1:1264784-1312160 GCA_903798125.1 Danio choprae | reverse complement strand
TATATAGATTTATTTATTTATTTTTATAAGTCATTTGTTTGGATGCTTATCTAACTATGTATCTATTTTATTTATTTAATTATTCATTCATCCATCCATTTTTGCAAGCCTAAATTATAGAGACTTCCAGTATGTGCAGTCCATGCTTTTTGCTGTGGAGGAAATTAATAACAGTTCCACTTTGATACCTGGGGTCTCATTAGGCTACAGGATATATGATACATGTGGTTCAATGGCAATGGCTGTCAGAGTGACTATGGCTCTTGTTAATGCGCATGAGAATACAACATCCGATGGACCCTGCACAAAGCAGGCATATGTCCAAACCATACTAGGAGATACAACCTCATCGGCATGCATGGCGATGGCAAAAACTATTGGACCCTTCAACTTTCCCATGGTATAGTTTAAAATTATAGTTTTTTAAAATTATAACATCTATAAATTAGGGAGTTTCAGAAAATGTAACAACTTATGATAACTTGAAAATAAGTTTATACTTGTAAACCTTTTAATTCTCTCTTAGATCAGTCACTATGCCACCTGTGAATGTCTCAGTGACAAAGTCAAATATCCCTCATTTCTTCGAACTATTACGAGCGATTACTACCAGAGCAGAGCACTGGCAGAACTGGTAAGACACTTTGGCTGGACCTGGGTGGGAGCCATAAGAACAGATGATGATTATGGTAATAATGGGATGGCCACTTTCACCAAAGTGGCTGAACAGATGGGTATTTGTTTGGAATATTCTCTCCCATTTTTTAGAACATATGCTGAAGATAAAGTAATAAGGATAATTGAACAGATTAAAAGTTCAACTTCACGAGTGATTGTGGCATTTCTTGTGCACTGGGACTTGGAGGTTCTGCTTCATAAATTTGTTGAATATAATATTACTGGATACCAGTGGGTAGGTACAGAGGGATGGATCTCTGATTCAGTCATTGCCACTATGGATACACATCACATTTTACAAGGGGCTGTTGGTCTAGCAATACCCAAAACAGAAGTGACAGGTCTAAAGGAATATATTTTAAACATTAAACAACTGAAATCCTCAGGAAGTGCCATATTTTCAGAGCTCTGGGAATCTCTGTATCAGTGTAAATACTCCAACAAGGAGGATTCAGTGTCCATGAATGCATGCACAGGCAATGAAGAACTGTCCCAGATGCAAAACAGTTTTACCGACATGTCACTCATGCCTATATTCAGCAATGTGTACAAAGGAGTGTATGCTGTTGCTCATACTCTTCATGAACTTTTGGGCTGCAAGGAAAAATGTGCCTCAAAGAAACAGCTTGATCCTATAACTGTGGGTATATCTAGGCTAAGAATGATAAATAAAATACAGGATGTTTTAAGTTGACGGCTACTATTAAAATCAATTTTACCCCACCCAACAGTTTCTGAAGCACCTGCGAAAGGTACGTTTCAAAACTAAAGATGGTGAGGATGTATACTTTGATAAGAATGGTGAGGCAGTTGCACGATATGAGGTAATAAATTGGCACCCAAGTAACGAAAAACATGATCAGTTTTTCACTGTTGGGCTTTACGATGCTTCTCTTCCTGTGAAAGATCGTTTGGCAGTGAATGTGGCTTCAATTGTATGGTCAAATAACGCAACAAAGGTGAGGATAAAACAATGACAAAAATGTTGTGTGTGATGATGATGAATCTTCTAAGTCTATGCAATAGACAATAACATTCTAATAACGTGCAAGTTGAAATTTCTGTTGCAGGTCCCAATATCTGTTTGCAGTGAGAGCTGCTCACCTGGCACTAGGAAAGCAGTTAAAAAAGGAAAGTTTATATGTTGTTACGACTGCATATCATGTGCAGATGGAGAGATCAGTAACACTACAGGTAAAATAACAAAATGGAAAATTAAATAAATAAATAATAATTATTGTTAGGTCAGAACTAAACCTATTACTGCATAAATCTAATACTAGTACATTTTATCTATTACATCTAATTTAGATTCAGTAACATGTCTGCGGTGCCATCAAGAATTTTGGTCAAATCTGCAAAAGGATGTATGTGTTGAGAAGGAGACGGAATTTTTGTCTTTTGAAGAGATCATGGGAATCTTGCTTACAACAATTTCTATTGTTGGTGCATTTGTAACAATGATAATTGCAGTCATATTCTTCAGATATAAAAATACCCCAATAGTGAAAGCCAACAATTCAGAACTGAGCTTCTTGCTCCTGTTTTCACTTATGTGTTGTTTTCTCTGTTCACTAACTTTCATTGGTCAGCCCACTGAGTGGTCATGTATGTTGCGTCACACAGCGTTTGGGATCACTTTTGTCCTCTGTATCTCCTGTGTTCTGGGGAAAACAATAGTGGTGTTAATGGCCTTCAAAGCTACACTCCCCGGAAGTAATGTCATGAAATGGTTTGGGCCTCCTCAACAGAGACTCAGTGTTCTTGGGTTCACACTCATACAAGTGCTTATTTGTGTGCTTTGGTTAACAATTTCTCCACCATTTCCCTTTAAAAATTTTAATTACTTTAAGGAAAAGATCATTTTAGAATGTCATGTAGGTTCATCAATAGGGTTCTGGGCTGTTCTGGGTTACATAGGATTTCTGGCTCTTTTGTGTTTCGTTTTGGCTTTTCTGGCACGTAAATTGCCTGATAAGTTTAATGAGGCCAAATTCATCACATTCAGTATGCTCATATTCTGTGCTGTATGGATTGGTTTTATTCCAGCTTATGTAAGCTCGCCCGGGAAGTTTACTGTGGCAGTAGAGATATTTGCAATTTTAGCTTCAAGTTTTGGTTTACTATTCTGCATTTTTCTCCCAAAATGCTATGTGATTTTATTTAAACCGGACAAGAATTCCAAAAAGCACATAATGGGCAAATTAACTTCGAACTAAATGACTGGCATCCTCTGAGAAATTAATTTAATAAAAAGTTTATCATTATTATTATTATTATTATTATTATAAATTAAGCTCAGTTAAAATACATTTGTTAACGTAAGTGTATTTTATAGAGTCCTGTTTCACATAAGATAACATAAAATACATTTGGGTGTTTAAGAATATATTAACATCCTGGGATGAAAACGATTGGCCTCTCTCTCTGTGTGTTTGTGTGTGTGTGTGTGTGTGTGTGTGTGTGTGTGTGTGTGTGTGTGTGTGTGAGAGAGAGAGAGAGAGAGAGAGATTTACTCTATTATAAAAACAATACATATGTAAATAAATAATAATTATTATTATTATTACTACAAAAAAGGGCAAGAAAAATTTTGTGACCATAAAAAAACTATAAGAAAATAATGGGAAAGATAGCTTTTAATTTCCATCAATGTTAGTGGCTGCTAATACAATGTTGATTAGAGAACAATTAACTATGATTGGTACTGTCAGTCTCCTGAGAGAACTGATGCCTTGATGGGTTTGTGATGTTTGGGCTTCACCCTGTATAAATATGGTGTTGAACAACAGAGAGAAACCTGACCTGCCATGCTGATTCTTCAGCTGCTTTTGATGGTCCTCTTAACCCAGGCAGCACAGCCTGACTGCACACCACTGGGCCACAGGGTGCTGCCTGAACTGGAGAAAGATGGAGACTTAATAATCGGAGGTCTATTTTCTTTCCGCACTGGACAAGATGGCTACCAAGATTCCTTTACAGAAATACCACAAATACGCCCTTGCAAAGAGTATGTATGTGCTAGTACTTTTCACCCTGAATCTTATTGTGATCAATATGTATAAAAATATAACAAATAATAATAATAAAAACATTTTAAGATGATATTGAGTGAAGAAACAGCATGCCTGACAAAACACACTTTTATAAGTTTCAGTTTTAGGGAATTCAAGTTTGCTCACACATTAATGTTTGCAATAGATGAGATAAATAGAGATGCATACATTCTGCCTGGAATCAAAATGGGATACAAAATTTTCAATGACTGTGGATCCAACAACATATTAGGAGCTGCAATGGCATTAGTAAATGGTCTAGAGCAGTCAGAAACAGGAGCAAACTGCTCTAAACCTCAAACCGTGCAAGCCATCATTGGACATTCTGGATCAACACCAACTATGAGCTTTGCAAAAATAGTTGGACAATTTCATATACCTGTGGTAAGCTGTGTTTTCCCATAGTTGAATTTGATGTATACTTTTACTTGTAAACATTTCAAATACATATATAATTTTCTCCTTGATAGATCAGTCATTTTGCTACATGTGCTTGCTTGAGCAACAGAAAGGAATATCCCTCCTTTTTCAGAACTATTCCCAATGATTACTATCAAAGCAGAGCACTGGCCCAGCTGGTCAGATATTTTGGCTGGACATGGGTGGGGGCTTTAAGCAATAAAAATGATTATGGTGTAAATGGGATAACCACTTTTATCAAGGTTGCTAATGAGGAAGGAGTTTGCATTGAATACTTTGAAGCCTTTGAAAGCACAAGTCAATACAATGAAATACTAAGAATTGTGAACATCATAAGAAGCTCTACATCTAAGGTAATAATGGCCTTCATGTCACACCGAGAGATCAAATTATTAGTGGATGAGCTCTACAGGCAGAACGTCACAGGACTACAGTGGATTGGAAGTGATGCCTGGATCACAGATGACTCTCTAGCAGATATCTATGGTCACACTTTACTTACTGGTTCTATTGGATTTGCTGTCCGCAATGCTCAAATACCTGGACTGGGCCCTTTTCTACAGAAAGTTAATCCCTCTCAATTTCCTAACAGCATGTTTGTAAAAGATTTTTGGGAGCATGTTTTTGACTGTTCATTCACTCCAAGTGAATTAAGAAAAAGCTGTGATGGATCTGAAAACTTGAAAGATGTGCAGAACTCTTTCACAGATTTGACTGACTTAAGGTTCTCAAACAATATATATAAAGCTGTTTATGCGTTAGCTCATGCAATTAATAATCTTCTCTTATGTGAGAAAAACCAAAGCTCCAGCCCCAATGCCTGTCTGAAACTTACAGAAATAAAGCCTTGGCAGGTAAGACCAGAAAATTCTGTTAGAATTGTATAAAATATACTGTGATCATTAAGCTTGCACAACTGAACTTTCTATTTCATTTGCATACGTAAGCTTTTAAACTCCTTGCAAACTGTAAATTTCACTACACCTGAGGGAGAAAGTGTATTCTTTGATAGCAACGGGGATTCACCAGCAAGATATGAGCTGATCAATCTTCAAAATGTTGATAGAGGCAAAATAAATGTGGAAACTATTGGCTACTATGATGCCTCTTTGCCTAAAGATCAGCAGTTCTCCATGAATAATGTTAAGGTAGTCTGGAGAGAAGGGGAAGATCAGGTACAGATTCTTTTTTTTTCTTTTTTTGTAATTATATGTGAGAAAATACCATAATAATACATATAATATTATTTGAATGTTTTTCAGGTGCCTGTATCTGTGTGCAGTAAGAGCTGTCCCTCAGGCACTAGGAAAGCAATGCAGAAAGGAAGACCTGTTTGTTGTTATGACTGCATACTGTGCCTACCAGGAGAGATTAGTAACAAAACCGGTACAATATTGGGAAGCACTGCATTTTGTCAATACTTGATTACTGTTTTACATTAATTAGTATCTGATTTCTTCTTTCTAGATTCAGTTGATTGCCTCAAATGCCCTGTTACACAGTGGTCAAATACGAGAGGAGATGCCTGTATCCCAAAAGAAATTGAATTTTTGTCATATGATGAAATAATGGGGATACTTTTGGGATTGTTTTCTTTAATTGGGGCACTTTTTACAATAGTAATCACACTTATTTTCTATATTTACAGAAGCACACCTATAGTAAGAGCTAACAATTCAGAGCTGAGCTTCCTGCTGCTCTTTTCACTCACTCTGTGTTTTCTCTGTTCACTCACTTTCATTGGTCGCCCCACTGAGTGGTCTTGTATGTTGCGTCACACAGCATTTGGGGTCACTTTTGTTCTCTGTATCTCATGTGTTCTAGGGAAAACAATAGTGGTGTTAATGGCCTTCAAAGCTACACTCCCAGGAAGTAATGTCATGAAATGGTTTGGTCCTCTTCAACAAAGAGTCAGTGTTGTTAGCTTTACTCTTATACAGGTCCTTATATGTGCACTTTGGTTAATATTATCACCACCATTTCCATATATGAACATGAAGCATTACCAAGAAAAAGTTATTTTAGAATGTAATTTAGGTTCAGCTACTGGTTTCTGGGCTGTATTGGGTTATATTGGTCTCCTGGCTATCCTTTGCTTTGTTTTGGCTTTTCTCGGACGGAAACTGCCTGACAACTTCAATGAGGCTAAATTTATCACATTCAGTATGCTTATATTTTGTGCTGTATGGATCACATTTATCCCAGCTTATATCAGTTCTCCTGGAAAATTTATTGTAGCTGTGGAAATATTTGCTATTTTGGTGTCTTCCTTTGGATTACTTTTCTGTATTTTCTTGCCAAAGTGCTATGTAATTTTACTGAGACCAGAAATGAACACTAAAAAGCATGTCATGGCAAAGATAAATTAATAATGTGCAAAGAGAACAATTCAATTCAAAGAACACAAGGAGAAAACAAAAATGAAATTATATATATAGTATATATATACTGTTGTCTTTATAGAGACCCCCCCCCCAGATAAGATCAATAATATCGACGACAGACAGGTTCAACCACAGCTTAGGAAGTCATTTTCAAAAAATGGAATTAAAATTTAAATTTAAAAAAAAAGAATTAAACACATTGTAATGCATTTGTTAAAACAACACTATTAGTGGCGGTTATGAATTAAATAAATTGGCATATCCGCACACAAAGTGAGCCGTATATTATTTATCGTCTGTTAATTTTTCTCTGTTCATTTCTCTTTCACACACATGCAGAGCGAACAGCCTGCAAAAAGAAAAAAAATCTGCTTGTTTAAAAGAGTGCATTATGTCTATGAATGTCTAATAATAATAATAATATTAATATATCCATAATACTGGGATGTGTTGTGTTTTGACTGGATATTTATTTCAAAAGCAAAATTGTTACCTGTTGCACAACTATAGTGTGCCTATAGTGTGGAAAAATATATTATTAAATGTTTTTTTTATATACTGTATGCTATTCTACCCCTATCCTAAACATAGCCAACACAAAATATTAATATTTTAAGTTTCTAAAAGCACATTTTAATGTTTAAGTATTGTTTATTGGCCATCTGGGTCATAAACACAGCACATACTGAAAAAAGCGGCTAATGAAAAAAAATATATAAATAATTTAAACTCATTATAAATTAGCTTATATATATTTATATATTTGTTAAAACTGACAAGATTCTCCCAAGCTATTCTATTTATGCTTGCAAGATATTGTCCCAGCTAGAAATTTTTAGTTCTCTACATGTTCTGAGAATATTACCAAGCAATGTTGCATTACTGTTTTCAGCGGGTAGTTTTGTTTTAGTTCCCAGAACATTGTCTTAAAAGATAGGAAAACATTTTCGAGAAATATTCTAACCACATTTGCTGGTAACAATTTTAGAACATTATATTTTAACATTATTATAACATTATTAGTGGGTAGTTTTCTTTAAGTTCCCAGAATGTTCTCTTTAATAGTAGGAAAACATTCTCTAAATACATTCTAAATACGTTTCGAAGTAACATTGCTACAACATTATACTCTAACATTATTATAACGTTTCAATGTATTGTTTTATTTCACTTCCCAGAACATTCTCTTAAAAGATAGGAAAACATTCTCTAAAACATTGTAACCACATTTGGTGGTAACATTGTTAGAACCTTATTAGGGCTAGTTTTGGTTTAGTTCATAGAATGTTCTTTTAAAAGATAGGTAAACATTCTCTAAAACATTCTAAAACCGTTTAGTGGTAACATTGTTGAAACATTATACTCTAACATTATTATAACATTTCAAAGTATTGTTTTATTTTACTTCCCAGAACATTCTCTTAAAAGACAGGTAAATGTTCTCTGAAAACATTCTAATCCTGTTTAATGGTAACATTGTTGAAATATTATACTCTAACATTTTCAGCAGGTATTTTGTTCTAGTTCCCAGAAACCCTTCCTTAAAGTCAGGACAATATTCTCTAAATATTCTACACGTTTGTTAATAACATTGCTTTCTTTTTGTTTCCAAAATGTACAGTAACAATATGACAGACAAAAAACATTCTCTATAAGCATTTAAAATATTTTATTTTACTGTAACAATGTGAAAAAGAAAGTTTAAACGGCATTTTCTTACATTCTTGTGCTCATTGAATAACATGTGTAACAAATAAAACAAAAAAGACTAAATTAAAAAAAGCTAACTGTTAAAAAACAAACCAGTTTTAGAAAGAGCCAGAAAAAAAGCCAGAATCAACAGGGCCACTCCCCTCTGGTGCTGCACCTTGAGTTGGCCCTCCATTATCCACCTGCATAAAGAATATTAATTAAAAGCTATGTAATGTCTGATTTCTTGATTATTTAAGACACCAACAGCTAGTACAAATCATTAATAATTGATTTGTTTATCAGGGTGCTTTCACACTTGGTAGGCCTTGTTTGTTAAAAGAAACTCAGATGCAGTTCATACGAAAGAAAGACATCAAAACAAGTGCATATCAAACAAGTTTAAACAAAAAGAGATTTTGTTCAACTAAATTATTAACAACACATCAACAGCAGGATATATCTAGATATATAAATCTAGATATATAAAGTTTGTGTTAATGGGACAAACTTTATATTTTTGTGTCACTCAACACTATAATTAAATCTCATAAACTAAACGTAATAGAACAATTTTACAGTGATAATGATTTAAAAATGTGTCAATTGTCATATAAAAATAAAAGTCAGGCTTTTATGAAAATATGAAAAATAATTTAACATGTATATATCATTTAAATATTTGCAATTATATTACAATATCTTGTGAGGGGATTTTATGTTTAGCTAAAATACTTTTTTCTCTTCTGTTTGGTTACAAGCATTCTTTTAAAAATCTTTCTCTGTGAAATTTAAACAGATTTGAAATAACTTAAAGGTGGGTAAATGATGACAGAAATTTTATTTTGTAAGGAGTTAAATTTTGTTTTAAGGGTTTTATGAAGTTTAGATGTAACATTACCATAATAACTACACATGTTAATTAAGTACCAGTATGATGCACCAACATGAATGGACATAATAAGTAAATTGTATAAACTCATGTAATTTGTAATTTGGAACCAGTCACCCAGAATGACAGAAAATGCTTCAGTTGCTGAAATGAAAGTATTTTACATACTTTTACTTACCCGAGTGCCTCTGTGAGGGGCATATCTCAGGGTATCAGCAATACAGGCTTCAACTGTCTTCTGCAAAGTTTTGGGGTGGATCTTGTGGCAGGCCTCTAAATATAAAGAAAGACAAAGAGGAAAAAAAGAGGATTTCAGTACTTGAAATTTTGTAAATGAACTCATAACAGTTCAGAACGTACCAGAATAAACAATAAAATAAGAATAAATCTAAATGAAAAACTAAATTAAATAAATATTTAATATTAAAATTATATATAATTCCAAACTATATTAACCTTGATGTGGAGATCAGACATTACACATTTTTAGACAGCCTCAAACTTAAAAACAGCACTGACGAGTGGAAGAGGAGACAGAAACGCTGGTGTACACACATAAATTACATGAAAGAAAGAGAGTCACTGTTATTATTGGATTGTTTCCCACAGACTTGTGGAAAACACATCCGATGGGTAAAAAATAGGTGCCAATATGTGGTCAGGAGCCATATAGTGTAAACAATATTTTTTACACACAACAAGCCCTCTACACACGCATGTTATTACAAACATTCACCTCTACAGGTTTATCATTAGGATTGAAAATGAAGTTACTGGGTCAGAGAAGAACATTATGATAACTTACGGATTATGACAGAATGAAACGATAGGTCCTGGAAACTCTTTTTGCCCTTACACCCCTTTAAACTGCAGTTTGCCCAGAGGTCATTTGTTACAATTTTACGCTTTATACAGTGTCACCAGGAGTTTTGCCTCCTAGCAAAGACAGATAATCAACCTGCAAAGAGAAACTAAATATAGTAATCTTAAAGTATAAAGTCTGTACTGTTTTCTAGTTAGTTCCTTTTCCTTTTCTCAGTCTCCATTTTTATTTCATTTCGCAATTCAGCTAGTAAAAATTCTAATTTATCTATAGTTAAATCTAACTTCTTATACGAACAACAAATGTAAAGATCTTAATAATTAATTATCTAAAAAAGCCTTTATTACACTTAATGATGTTGTATAGAGTTCATCATACACGTTTTGCTCAGTTCTTTGGATTTTTACTGTGGATTTTACTATTAACTGTATTTTTAATTAAAGATAAGCAATTAAGCTTATCTTAAAGTGAAGATGAAAGTATGTCCCAGACTTCCAGCTATTGCTACTTTCTTACAAGATCGCTCTACTGAATGGCTGTCTTTTATAATTTTAAATCAGCAAATGTAAGTATGTCATATTTACAAATTTAAACGCGGTTTTAAGCATTATTGTTTTATTAATACAATTATTTTTGATAACTTTTACGGGAGTGAAAGACAGCAACTTAAAGAGGAAATACACTTAACTGCTTAAAAAGAGATAGTTATCACAGAAGATCTTGGATAGAAGTGAGGAATTAAGCACCACAATGTTGCAAGCAGAGCAATTTCTCCAAAGTGTTAACAGCCCCTGCTTTATGGTGCCTGGTCCCTTACTCAGCAATTCTGCCTTTTAAAAAAAATGATTTTTCAATTACTGTAAATACACTTTTATATTCATCATGAAGTGTCTGTTTGGCGTACAATGTCCTATTTTTACATACCACTATCTTTCTGTAAGCTGTATCCTTTAGCTTGTGAGAAGCTTCTTCAAGTTGTGTTTGAGACTGTAGTGGCCTGATGAGCTGTTCAATTTCATGTTCTTGGGAAGTCACGTAGGCTGGTATACCCTCATCTGAGCAAATACAAATACATCTGTTCTATAATCCTTTACGATCACAAGAAATTAATAAAAAGTGATACAGGAAGTGGTGGTTACAGGAGTTACAGGAAGTGGTGTTTACAAGAGTTACAGGAATTTTTATCCTAGAGGATTAAACCTGCATAAATATTCACAAGCTGCTTTTGAAAGATAATCAGTCAAGACAAGTGAATGTATTATTCTTTGTCTATTTTTGAATTAACATTAGAAACAGACAACACTAGGTTTTTGCTGTCACTTTAAACGTACTGTGTGTAGTAGTGCGCTGTTACATGTTATATTTCTTAACTGCTTATACTTAAGACATAAAGGATTACTGATTATCACTGCATCTTGTGCAAATATTTCAATGGTAAGAAATAGTTAGAACTTACAATTTAGTTAGAATTTGTTTGCTGTCTTAAACCTTCCTGTCGTTTTGGGGTCTTAACTAGGCTCTGACATTTACCAGATTACTGAAAATGGTAGTTAGTATATAAAGTATATTTGAAATGTCTTTTGTGGAAATTACCACAAATCAAACTTAGTGCTTGGAGTTGCAGTTGGAGTGCTGGTCATGCAAGGTCCTTAATATATGCGAAATAACAAGTTAAAACTGTATGATTCAATTGTGTTACTATAAGAAAGATGTCCAGTGAGTTCTACCTTGATTACTCTGCAATACAGCAGAGGTTAATTCCAAGTTGGGCAAAGCTGCCAAAAGACAACAAAAAACAATAAGTTGAAGTTTGCACAACATGCTCAAATTTGTAAATGTTAAAAATGTTTTAAAATGGAGACATACTTGTTTTTTTCTGTTTGTGTTCTGTTGTGAAAATAAATCCATTGAGGGAGTAACTAGAAAAGCAGAGTCTCACAGCAAGTTGGAAAGTCACTGCAGTTCACTAAACATCTGACACTGAACATATGGTTGCTCAAAATCATTTACTTACAGGAAGACATTGCTGGCATTTGTGGTACTGGATGAGTGCGATTCATTTTGACAGATGATGTTTTATTAGCTCTCTTGGCTGGGAGCTCATCTATATCTGTATCTAATGAAGAGATACATATAGTTGCTGTCCGACATAAACCTTTTATCTTTATAACCTATAACTGTCACACCTTCTGGACGTTCCATCAGCCCCAGTCACCATCCACCACACACCGCGAACAATCACCAGAATACTGATCACACACACCTGCACCTGTAATCACACACACCTGCACTGGCAATCACCCACTCACTATATAACCTCACCTCATTCATTCACTCACTGGCTGGAATCAACGTTGGATGGTTATCTCTTCCTCGTGCATCTTCCTGTATCCTCCCATCTGCTCTTCTCTGCATCGTCGAGACAAACTCCTGGGATCTGTTTACTCGCCAAACTAAGGGAAGTGACTATTGTGTTTCCTTGAACATTGTGTGTTGTCACCACCACTGTGTGTCCACGTTTTCACCACCTGCACTATTAGTGCGAAGACTTCACTGTTTGTTTGAATAAACACCACGGACACTAACTCCCTGTCCTCTCTTCCTTGTGTGGCCATGACAGGATTCCAGCCCCGCAAAACACTCCCGGTTCATGCATGGAAGCGAATGCTACCACTTACGGGATAGCAATGGACTCGTTCGCCGAAATGGCGAATGTGAGCCAACAAGCTCTTCCCTCCGCACCATTGGGTGCCAACGCCAACCCCCCTTCAGTGGTTATATATGATGATAGCGCGGACCCGGAGGTCTTCATTAAAAAGGCTATCAGCGTTTCTCAACATCTCACTGCCTGTTCCACTACTGTGCCGAACCCTAGGGCACCTACGTATCGTCATCCCCCGCCGCCGCCTCCTGCTGTTGATGAACCCATGATCCCCGATTCGTACCATATCACCGCAACGGAACAACAGCGACAAGTACAGAACAGGCTCTGCCTGTACTGTGGAGAAGCCTCCCATCTCCTCTCTGGCTGTCCAGTTCGTCCGGCTCGTCCAATGGTGAGTGCCTTCTCCATCACCCCTTCTGTCTCTAACATACCCCACATCAAAGCCTCCCTAATCGTCAATACTTTTCCCATTAATGTCCTGGTGGACTCCGGAGCGGCAGGGAACTTCATCTCCCCAAACTTCATTGCCAAACACCACATACCCACCGTATTGAACAAAATCCGGTACCAGATATACACCATCCAGGACTCACCATTGGGCGACTGCAAAACCACCCGACGAACTCGCCAGGTGACACTTTTCACTCCGCCTCTACACAAGGAGATGATTCTGTTGGTCCCACCCAGGGCCAATGTAGATGTGGTGCTGGGTCGACCCTGGTTAATCCAGCACCAACCCACCATCGACTGGAGCACAGGAGAGATACTAGAATGGAGCGAATCCTGTGCAGATCACACCCCTCAGCCTTCCATACCCAAGCCCATACCAACTCAACCATCTCTCCCTCTCCAGACGACCGTAGTAGAAAACCCAACGACAGACCTCACTACCCACATCCCATCTAACTACCACTCTTTCCTCAATGTCTTTAGCAAGGAAAAAGCTACACGACTAGTAGAAGCATCTCTTTAAAAAAATCATTAAAATCTGGGTAAGTTTAAAACAAAAAACAACTGGGAGCTGTAGGCCACGTGTCCTTAGAGTCCAAAATTAAATGGAAAGATAGAAGATAATAGAATAAATAGAAAGAATAAAATAGGGCTTAAAGAAAACATACCGAGCACAATGTTACATCCATGTTGCTTTGCTGTAAAGACAGAACACAAACAAATGGCAGTATGAGTACATTTTAGTGAAGAGAAGAGAAGGTATATTTATAAACAAAAACACAGAAGTCACAAAAAGTGTGTAAATAATATAAACATACTGTAATGGACCAAAATAAAAAAATAACAACTGTGGTAACAAAATAGGTTTAATAATGTACTTATAGATAATGAGTGTGCGATGGTGGCAAAATTATACCTAAATATTTTCTGTAATTTTGTTGATAATGATAAGCTGGTGATATTTTTCAAAAATTGCAATAGTCTTATGGAAACAACAGATTCATAAAGATTCTCTGATCATGTATTTCATTTCAAACTTGTATGACTTTCTTCTGCAAAACTTTTTTTTAAAACGTAAAATTGTTTAACATTGTGTTATTTAAAACACTGGTAATGAAACAACACCTCAACCCCATTGATTAAATACACACAAAGTGAAGTTTCGCAAACTAATTTCGAGAGGAGCACGTGATATGATTGATCGCAGCAGGTCTCTCATCAGTAATCACTAGTAAGCCAATCAGATTCAAGAGTTCACACTTAGCTGATGATTGAATGTAAAAGCGAGTTTGGCATGCTGTCCCGGGAGAGAGCCCTGAGCTCATGAGATCCTCGAGCCCGGGGCTCCCTCCCGTTTGCGGGGCAAGAGGGGAGTTTGAGCTCAGGTAGGGCTCGAGAACTCCCCCGCTTGTTAATGTAATTATGAATACTTGTGGAGAGAAATGTAGCTGATTGATAGCTCGTCTATGGTGTCGATTTGGTTTTGGTCAATTTACTTATGTTGCACGTTTTTGGCTTGTGGGAGGAAACCGGAGAACCCGGGGAAAACCCACGCAGACAAGGGGAGAACATGCAAACTCCACACAGCAATGTTGCTTGCCCGGGTGAGATTTGAGCCAGGCGTTTGCTGTGAGGCGACGGTGCTAACCACCGAGCCTCCGTGCCGCCCAGTCGAGGAAAGGGGGAGGAGTAGGGGTGGAAGGGGGGATTCTTCGGGACGAAGATGGCTAAGGTGAGATACTTTGGTTATTTATAGCGATTTAGAAATTGTCTGATTGGTGGATTGTGCATTAGCTAAAGCGGGACCAGCTGCGGTCAATCATAAGCACGTGCTCCTCTCTAAATTAGTTTATAAATAAACTTCACTTCAAGAGTTCACACTTAGCTGATGATTGAATGTAAAAGCGAGTTTGGCATGCTGTCCCGGGAGAGAGCCCTGAGCTCATGAGATCCTCGAGCCCGGGGCTCCCTCCCGTTTGCGGGGCGAGAGGGGAGTTTGAGCTCAGGTAGGTCTCGAGAACTCCCCAAGATGCCTTCAGCTCGGGACAGCAGCCGCGTATTGAAGAACCCCCCCAAAGGCGAGGAGATAAATGCTATATCCAACTGCTGGATATAACATTAGGAAAGAAGGAAAAATAGAAGAACAGGCTCCTGCGGGAGTCTGGGCGAGGGGTGTGGGGCAGGGATTACTCCTGCGGGAGTAAGAGCTGCGGGGCTGTTCTCCTGCCGGAGTCGGGGAGGGGGCAGTGGAGACTACGGCGGGAGGGGGCCGTGGACTCCTGCGGGAGTTGAGCTAGGGAACAACTCCTGCGGGAGTCGGGCTTAGGGAAAACTCCTGCGGGAGTCAGAGCTGGGGAGTGGGGGCCTATGCGGAAGGAAGAAAGTAGCTGAAGCTTGGTGGAAGGAAGATAGATGGAGAAATGGCTTTAGTGTTGAAAGGAAGAGAGAGGAGGCGGGTGGGACTTGTCTCTGTAAGGGAGCGGAGCACTCTGTGCTGAGAGAAAAGGAAAGGCTGGAAAAAGAGAGAAGCGGAGTACTTCGACGCTAAGGGAAGCGGAGCATCGACGCTAAAGAAGCGGAATACTAAGACGCTAAAGGAAGCGGAGCATCAACGCTAAAAAGAAGAGAGGCGGCAGAATACTACAACGCTAGAGGAAGCGGAGCATCAACGCTAGAAAGAAGAGAGGCGGCGGAATACTACAACACTAGAGGAAGCGGAGCATCAACGCTAGAAAGAAGAGAAGTTTTATAACCTAAGGGCCGGGCAGGGGCGGTGATTGATTCCTGTTGGAATCAGCTCGGGGAGCACTCCTGCGGGAGTCAGAGCTGCCTGGCCAGTCTCCTGCTGGAGTCGGGAAGGGAGGGAGTGGTGTAGACTCCTGCGGGAGGGGGCCGGGGCGAGGACTCCTACGGGAGTCAGAGCTCGGGGTAACTCCTGCGGGAGTCAGAGCTAGGGAGTGAGGCATATGCGGAAGGAAGAAAGTAGCTATGGAGCTTGTTGGTGGAAGAAAGAAAGGTGGAGAAATGGCTTTAGTGTTGAAAGGAAAGGAGGAAGCGGCGGGACTCGTCTCTGTAAGGGAGCAGAGCACTCTGCGCTGAGAGAAAAAAAGCTGGAAAAGAGAAGCGGAATACTTCAACGCTAAGGGAAGCGGAGCATCGACGCTAAAGGAGCGGAGTACTACAACGCTAAAGGAAGCGGAGCATCGACGCTAGAAAGAAGAGAAGAAGCGGAGTACTACGACGCTAAAGGAAGCGGAGCATCGACGCTAGAAGGAAGAGAAGCGGCGGAATACTACGACGCTAGAGGAAGTGGAGCATCAACGCTAGAAGGAAGAGAAGTTTAAAAAAATAAATAAAAATAAAAAATATATATATATATATATAACCTAAGAGCACTCCTGCGGGAGTCAGAGCTCGGGGTAACTCCTGCAGGAGTCAGAGCTGGGTAGTGAGGGCCTATGCGGAAGGAAGAAAGTAGTTATGGAACTTGTTGGGGGAAGGAAGAAGGGTGGAGAAATGGCTTTAGTGTTGAAAGGAAGAGAGAGCGAGCGGCGGGGCTTGTCTCCGTAAGGGAGCGGAGCGCTCTGCACTGAGGAGAAAGGCTGGAAAAAGAAAGAGAAGCGGAATACTACAACGCTGAAGAAAGGGGGAAAGCCTGAAAGGCGGAGGACTTCTTTGAGGTGTTTTTGGAACCAGAAATGTGTAGCTGGATGGTTAACATCGTCTACGAAGAGGGGGGAGAGGGGGTCGGAATTTAGTTTTTTTCTGTAGTGAGAAAAAGCTAGGAGAGTTTGGAAGGGACTCGTGGTGGAGGGCAGGTCGTAAATGTAAATAAAATGTCCTTTTTTGGACTAGTCTGTTTTACTTTGTTTAATAAAGAAGGAGAAGGTTTCTTTATCCATCAAGGTTAAATCCAAAATTGTGGGGTGGATGTGTGGGTTGAAATTGGAAGTGATGGTTATCTCAGAGCACCTGAGAAATCCAAAAAAGGCTAGGTTGAACATGGCGTCGAGGGTGCGGGCTGTGTGTAAGGACTGATAGCCTTTGCGAATGGTAGCTATGCATTTAGAGAGTATGCTGATAGTAATGGGCTGTCTGGAATCGGGGGAGGAGGGATAGGCTTTTTGTATGCCTTTGATAAGGAGGCTAGTTTGGGAGTTAGTAATGGCTGCAGAGGGGGTTCCGTGAATGAATTTATGGAAGAAGTGTATGCCACTAAGATAGCTTTTAATGGAGCTTGCTTGAATATTCTTTGTGGAGTGTAAGTAAGATATGAATGAGGTGATGGAGAGGAGATAAAAATCTGGAAATTGAGCTTTATATATGGAGTGAAAGTGTTTGAATGTCTTCCAGGCTGTAAGATATGACTGGAGGGTTCTGGGGGCTATGGCTTGTAAAATGAGGGACAATGAGGTTTCACGGAGCTTGTAGAGGCAATATCAGTTGTGAATAATGAGGGACTGGGGTTGGGTGAGGGTCCGCCTCTGGTGCCAATAGCTGAAATCTCTGGAAACAAAGAAGTCAGCAATTTGGTTTTTGATACCTGGTACATGTTCAGCAGTTATAATAAATTGTTTTTTGGCTGCGGTCCAAATGAGCCGCCTTAATAAGGGCATGAGCGACGGGGAGTGGGAGCGCCCTTTATTAATACATTGCACGGTGGCTTCGTTATCGCAATGTATTAGGATGCTAGAAGCGGTCCATTCGTCTCCCCATAAAATAGCCGCAACGACTATTGGGTATAGTTCGAATAAGGCGGATGAGTGTAGATTTTGGTGACTGGCGGTCATTTGTTGGGGCCAGGGAGAAGCGAACCAGCGACCCTGGTAAAAACCTCCGAACCCGACAGAGGGGGCGGCGTCCGTGAATAGTTTAATATCCACGGGGGATGAGATTAAGTCGTTAT
The DNA here is from genome assembly GCA_903798125.1 of Danio choprae. Taxonomy (NCBI): domain Eukaryota; kingdom Metazoa; phylum Chordata; class Actinopteri; order Cypriniformes; family Danionidae; genus Danio; species Danio choprae. The sequence goes on along the minus strand of CAIGQW010052771.1, from coordinate 1,294,197 downwards.
AGAAAAAAGAGCAGCCGTTCCAAGTTTTAAGGAATGATATCCATAAACTGAGCTCGTCGCGGCTGGGGCTGGAAAGAAGGATGGTGTCATCTAAACCGCTTACTGAACTAGCGAGCTGGAGAAGATGCGTTATAAAGGGGCGACCCTGCGGAATGATACGCATGGCAAAATTTAAATGTCCGAGAATAGACAGGAGTTCGCGTTTTTTGCATTCTTGTTTCTCAAGAAATATGGTAGAAAGGGTAATGATACGGTCGATTTTTTTTCTTTGGGGAGGGATGCTTGGAATTTGTTGGAATCTAATTTGATTCCTAGAAATTCAATAGAAGTGTCGGGTCTGGAAGTTTTCTCGGCTGCGAGGGGAATGCCGAGATCAGCGAAGACCTTTTGGGTAATCGCGAGGTGTAAGGCTGGCGGCGCGGACGGGGGGGAGATGATGAGGAAGTCATCTAAGAGATGAATAAGGTAGGGAATGCTGTAGTTATTTGACAATATCCAGCATAAGGCTTCGGAAAGCATGTCAAATATTTTAGGGCTACTTCTGCATCTGAAAGTTAGTCGGACTGCGAAGTAGAATTTTGACCGCCACTGAATGCCGAAAAGGTGCCAGAAATCGGGGTGAATGGGCATGATTTTGAACGCTGAAGTGATATCTACTTTAGCGAGCCAGGCGTTGCGACCGGCTAGTTTGATTAGGGTGATGGCTTGGTCTATGTCGTGGTAGTTTAGGGAGAATTCGTCGCCGCAGTAGTTGCACAGATGGAGGTATTTGCAAGGGTTTCTAAAACACCTGCCTATGTTGAAATTTTGACAGTTTTCGTGTTTGGGGGAGGAGAATAAGGAAGAAGAAGAGGAAAGGAGGGAAGGGAGATTGGTGCTGTGGGGGCGAGGGATGTAACTGGTGGATCTGGGAGCTGGGCGAGCTGTATCAGAGGAGGGAGTGACTAGCGGGCATGAAGTGGTGGGGTGAAGGGAGGAACGGCAGACCGCGCAGGTTAGATTGTGACAACCTAAAAATACTCTGTTGTGGAGGTCTGTGTCCAGAGCCCCCCAATAAGGACACTGATTCCACTGGGTTACTCGTATGGCGCACTTTGTGGAAAAAAGTTTGTGGTACGTGTAGAAATGAGTTCCCCCGTAAGAAAGCGCGAGCTCCGCGATGATGGCCATATAATCGTTTAACTCGCGCCTCCTGTGGGGGAAAACGAAACAGATGGTTTCGGTGTAGCGTGAAAATGCTATGTTGAACTCTGCTAGTGATAATGTGCGAGATTGTGTGCTAGCGGGTGGTTTGAGGGTGATGGAGAATTTGCCGCAATCCACCCGTCGTTCTGCCGAGGGAGGTGCGATAGGTGATAGGAGTGTGATAAGGTCTACGTCGGCACCTGAGAGGATGTGAGCTCTTGCTGTGCTGGAGACGGGAGGAGGTTCCTGAGCTGATGCGTTATGCGGAGGAGGGAGGGATGTAGCTGTGGAAGGGGTGAATGGGGGGCGTGCTGCGGAAAATGGTGCGGGATGCTGGGGAGGATCTGTGTTTGTGAGTGCGGGATGAGGAAAGGGAAAGTTAGACGGGGGTATGATAGTTGGAAGAGGTGGGTCGATAGGGGTGGGTTAGATGGAAAGGAATGCGTTTGAGGGAGGGTTGGTGTGGTAGGAAGGGGGGGCTGGAGGAAAGATTAGAGGGGGGTGCTGGTGGCCAGTTAGGTGAACCGGAATTGTCCTGTAGGATGTTCTGGATTTGGGAGCTGGAAGGGTGGATAAATGTCTGGGTTTCTTGCTGGTGCGGTCCTGGTAGCGTGCGGCTGGGGGCGTGACTTCTTTTCGGCGCTTTCTTTTTCGGCGTTTTTTCCGTTTGGGAGTGTGTGGGCTGTGGGTAGGGAGCGTGGCGAATGCTGGGGTTCCAGGGATTTCCTCTAGGTGTTGTCGTAGGAGGGGGGTTTCCCGCAACCAGACTGGAGTACAGATCCAGCAGTTCCTGTTTATGGAGGGAGCGGGGGTGTTGATTCCGGCGTCCGCTAGGAGTTTGCGGAGTTCGGGGATGGTGAGTCTTTTATAGATGTCGAGTGTGGAAATAGCTGAGGTGTACAATGAAGCAGGTGAAGTGATGTGCTGTCTGGACGTGGATGGTGGAGGGGATCCTTGGTGGCTGAGAAATCTTGATGAGGTCGAGCGGGTGAGTCTTCGGCCTCTTGCTGGGGCCTCGGACTCGGCGAGGAGGCTGGGCGGGGCTGGATTGGACTGGCCCGCGGTTGGGTTCTCTGGGCTCTCGAAGCTGTTGTTGTTGATGTTGTTGCTGCTGCTGCTGCTGTTGTTGCTGCTGCGGTTTTCCATATCTAGAAGCTTTTTCCTGCGAATTCAGTCTTCTGGATTCTTCGGGACGAAGATGGCTAAGGTGAGATGCTTTAGTTATTTATAGCGATTTAGGAATTGTCTGATTGGTGGATTGTGCATTGGCTAAAGCGGGACCAGCTGCGGTCAATCATAAGCACGTGCTCCTCTCGAAATTAGTTTATAAATAAACTTCACTTAATACAAACTCCCTATAAGTAGCCTGTCAAAAAATTACTCTCTTATCTTCGTTTTCGAAGAAACCCCCCATCCACCCCATCTCCCCCTTTTCCTCCTTTACCAGGGGGAGCTCTCGAGAACTATCTGATCTCGTACCCCCTTATATGCTTATTTACCAGGCGGGAGTCCTGGGCTCAATTATCTCTGAGCTAAGGGTTCTCACCCGGGACAGCATGCCAAACCTGCTATTATTATCAAGCAATATCTAAGTGTGAACTCTTGAAACCAATATTTCTCAACATATCTTCATTTGTTTCACAGCAGTGAATCATATAATCTTGAATTTTCACTTAAATATTCCATCTTTCAAGTAGAAACACAACACAGCACTGATGTACGTAACGTAACCCAAAACATGACAAGGGTTGCAAGCAAGAGCCAAAAACTGTGGAAGGCCGTAGGGGCCAAAACATCTGAAACGAACGATCTTACACGTTGTTACGTGTTAACACGTAATTTATGCATTAATACGTAAATTACACGTTAACACGCAATTTACGCGGTAACACATTTTTTTTTACTAGTCTTATTTTTTAAGCACTATCATTTAATCATTTCTCCAACCTGCTAATTTACTTTAAAAATGTATAATGTAATTTCACTTAAATCACAATAAATGTTTTACAGTCAATGATCTGTAGCAGACATGTTATGATATTTTGTGTTATGAATGGCCAGACTACTGTTGTTATGTTTGATGGCCTGGGACATTATAAAGTTTGTTATCCAGCTGCTGAGATTTCTGTAAAAAGTGTGTCCAGAGAACTCAGAATCAGAATGAGCTTTATTTGCCAAGTGTCTGCAAACACACAAGGAATTTTTTGTGTGTTTTTTTCAGGAGCACAGGATACATACCGTACATACATAGATCTCAACACAAGAACACAGAATGACATTTAAATAAGTAGAAAATAAAGTAAATAATAAAAATTCAGAAGTTTGTGTAACGATGTGTAGCATCTGCCTGAGGTAAGAAGAGTGAACAGTTGGTGGCCTGGGTGCGAATGAATGATGTGACCTTCCCGTTTCCTCATTCTGGAGATGTACATGTTCTGGAGGTTGGGCAGGTGCACACCAATAATCCTCTCTGCTGTCCCGACAGTCCACTGCAGCTTTCTTATGTCTGATTTGCTCGGTGATCCAAACCAGACAGTATTTGAAGTTTTGTCAGATGAAGCGGCTGCAGTTTCTACATTCTCATACTGTATATAACATGTCATAAATTACTAAACACATAAATTACTTAATGCAGAGTTGCCTATCTTGGTGAGGTTTATGTCTGCAAATAATTCACATATTTTATAACTAACATGTTATAGCAATACTAATTTTCTTTATAATTTATATGTTTTTCCCAGAGATGGGTTGCAGCTGGAAGGGCATCCGCTGCGTAAAACATATGCTGGATAAGTTGGCGGTTCATTCCGCTGTGGTGACCCCAGATTAATAAAGGGACTAAGCCTAAATGAAAATGAATGAATGAATGAATTTATATGTTATACATTTATGCTTGTAACATCTATTTATTGTTTGCAGAACTTTGCACTACTTCTCTGTACTGGAAAAATTTGTGTGTGCAAACAATTGACAATAAAGTTTTGATAAAACTATGTGATAACTATGGAAGCCCGTTTCTGTCTGGTAAGAAAAAAAACATGCCTTAAAAAGTCTAATCATTACTATTGCTTTTTACTTTTTTATTTCTTCTTGCTTATATTGCTGTTTTAATTTGTGTATATTTCCATGTAGCCAGTGGCAGTTCTAGACCAGAGTAACTGGCAGGCATATTAAACCAAGATTATACCAAGTCATTTTTTTTTTCATGCATCACTCTGCAGTTTTCATAAACAAGCTAATGAAATAACTTAAATTCAAACTAATCTTCTGTGGTAATTTATTTGACAAGTAACTTTGTATTGTAGTGGATAACACATTTTTAACATTCAAGTACATCAAGGCACATTTTCACACTTGTAAACTTTAACATATGCAGTTGAAGTAATTTTTTTGCCCTCCTGGTAATTAAAAAAATTATTTCCCAAGTGATCGTTCACAAACCAAGGAAATTTTAACAATGTTTCCTATTAAACAAAAATAATTCTGGAGTCATAATATGTCTTATTTCTTAGTGGATAAGTCATTGCTTATGCAAAATTTTACTATTTTCTTTAAAATAATAAGGTGTTGTTGTCACACACTCTGCACGTTCCATCAGCCCCAGTCACCATTCACAGTCACCATCCACTACACATTGCACAATATCACCAGATTACTGACCACACACACCTGCGCACGTAATCACACTCACCTACAATCACCCACTGACTACATAAGCTCACCTCACACATTCACTCATCGGCTGGAATCAACGTCAAATGATCACCTCTATTCTTCGTTCATTCTCCTCTTTGTGCATCTTCATTCATCCTCCAAGGAATCCTCGAGTCCGACTCCTGTCATCAGTCTGCTCGCCACATCAAGGGAAGTGACTTTGTGTTCTCCACAAACTCTGTGTTGTCCTCACCTTCCGCACTAAGTGTGTTGATTCACTGTGCTTTAATAAATGTCACGAACTCTAACAGCCTGTCCTCTCTTCCTTGTATGACCGTGACAGGATTCCAGCCCAACAAAAACGCTCCCGAGCCTCACATGGAAGCTAACGCTACCACTTCCGGGAGCGCTGTGAACTTGAACACACACCAGGAGGCTCTTCCCTCCGCACCATTGGGTGCCCAAATCAACCCTCTGTCAATCGCCAATTCGCCAGTTCCAGTGCTCGCTATATATTGAAGCCAACTCATCGCAATTTCCCAATGACGTCACCAAAGTCGCCTTTATGATTTCACTCCTCACTGGCAGAGCACTCCAGTGGGCGGATGCCCTCTGGAACGCCGGCAATCCAGTACTGCACTCCTTCCATGCCTTCACCCAGCACTTTAAGGAAGTGTTCGGTGTTGCGCTCACCCCTCTCACCGTGCACGACGAACTCATCACCCTCAGCCAACAAAACCTCACCATCCACGAATACACTCTGCACTTCCGTACCCTAGCAGCCAGCAGCGGGTGTAACCAGGTGGCGCTGCTGGCTGCTTATCGAAAAGGACTTAAGCCCAGCATTCGCCACCAAATGGTGATATATGACGATCTGGAAGATCTGGAAGATCTGGAAGTCTTTATAAAAAAGGCGGTCAGCGTATCGCAACACCTTTCTGCCTGTTCCCCCACCATGCCTAACCTCAGCACTTCTTCACACTGTTGTCCATCACCACCTCCTGCCGTTGACGAACCCATGGTCGTCCATCACCCCTTCAGTCTCCCACATACCTCATATCACCGCCTCCCTAACCATTACTCTTGTACCTTCCCCATTCATGTCCTGGTGGACTCCGGAGCGGCAGGAAATTTCATCTCCTCACACTTTGTCGCCAAGCATCGTATACCCACCGTACTCAACGAAACCAGGTACCAGATCTACACCATTCAGGACTCACCATTGGGCGATGGTAAGATCACCAGGCGAACCCGTCAAGTCATGCTCCTCACTCCTTCTCGTCACACCGAGAAAATCACCTTGCTAGTTCTACCAAGATCCAAAGTAGATGTAGTACTGGGCAGACCATGGCTGGTTCAACACCAACCCACCATAGACTGGAACACCGGGGAAATCCAGAGCTGGAGTGAGTCCTGTGCCAAACACGCCCACCAACCGACCAACCATAAATCCACATCTAGCCACTCTTCACTCACCCTTCAGGCCGCCGTCGTGGGGAGCCCAACGACCGACATCACAGACACCATCCCCTCTACCTACCACTCCTTCTTTGACATCTTCAACAAAGAGCAAGCCACACGTCTACCCCCTCACAGGCCCTGTGATTGTAGCATCGACCTGCTGCCCAATGCCAAGCTTCCACACGGACGTATCTACCCACTCTCCCGTCCTGAGCACTAGGCTATGGAGAGCTACATTAAAGAAGCCCTGCTCCAGGGGTTCATCCAGCCCTCCACATCACCTGCCGCATCGAGCTTCTTCTTCGTCACCAAGAAGGATGGAGGACTCAGGCCGTGTATAGATTACCGGGTGCTGAACAAGGCCACTGTCAAATTTGCCTACCCACTTCCACTCGTACCAGCAGCTCTTGAGGAGCTCTGGGAGGCACGAGTTTTCAGCAAATTGGACCTCCGCAGTGCCTACAATCTTATCCGTATCAGAGAGGGAGATGAGTGGAAGACCGCCTTCATAACCCCCACTGGCCACTATGAGTACCAGGTGATGCCCTATGAACTAGCTAACAGTCCTTCCATCTTCCAGAACTTTATGAACAACATCTTCAGAGACCTCCTTCACCAATCAGTAGTAGTATACATCGACAACATCCTTATATACTCTCGCAACCTGGAAGACCTTTGTACTCATGTGTGCCAGGTACTCCATTGCCTCAAGGAACACCACCTGTACCTGAAAGCCGAGAAGTGCGAGTTCCACCGCTCCACCATCTCCGTCCTCTGAAGCCCGTCATGCCTTCACGCTCCTCAAGAGCAAATTCACCTCGGCACCCATCCTCAAGCACCCCGATCCTACACGACCCTTCGTAGTCGAAGTCGATGTGGCAGATGTGGGAGTAGGTGCTGCACTCTCCCAGTGGTCTACTCCAGGAAACTAAGTCCCGCGGAGCAAAATTACGGGATTGGGGACCACGAACTACTCGCCATAAAAGTTGCCCTCGAGGAGTGGCGGCACTGGCTCGAAGGAGCTCAATTCCCCTTCACCGTCATCACTGATCACAAAAACCTGCAATATCTTCACTCCGCTCAACGCCTCAATGCACGACAAGCACAATGGTCACTCTTCTTCGCACATTTCCACTTCACCATCACCTACCAACCAGGACACAAAAACTGCAAAGCCAATGCCTTATCACGCATATACTCACCTGACCCCATCCACGACACTTCCGAGCCCGTCCTACCTCCCTCCATCTTCCTAGCACCCATCCTATGGAAGGTAGATGAAGAGATCCGTGCCGCTACCCTCGAGGAACCTGCACCGCCAGAACTTCCCCAAGGCCTAACCTAAGTACCCGTCAATCAGCGACTCCCGCTCCTCAGTAGTGCGCACACATCCCTTGGCTCAGGACATCCGGGCAGTAGGCGAACCCTCTTGCTCCTACAGGAAAAACATTGGTGGCCGGGCATGGCCCGAGATGTCTCCCAGTATGTTCGGGGGTGTTCGGTCTGCGCCATCACTACCACCCCACACCGACTCCCTGAGGGCAAGTTGCAACCACTACCCATTCCTCGCCGACCCTGGACAAACCTAGGCATTGACTTTGCCACCAACCTGCCTCCATCTCAAGGCTTCACCACCATACTGGTGGTCGTGGATCGCTTCTCAAAGGCATGTAAACTCATCCCACTCAAGACACTTCCCACTGCCTTAGAAACCGCTAACTCCCTCTTCCAACATGTCTTCCACAACCTCAGTCTACCAGAAGACATTGTGTCGGACCGCGGGCCACAGTTCATTTCCAGGGTCTGGCGAGCCTTTTTCCGACTTCTGGGTATCACCATCAGCCTCTCCTCCGGATACCACCCTCAGACTAATGGCCAGACCAAACGGAAGATCCAGGAGATCTTGCGCTACCTCCGGACATACTGTGCCCAACACCAAAATACTTGGAGCCAGTATCTACCGTGGCCGAGTACGCCCAAAACTCCCTACCACAAGCCTCCACCGGACTAACACCGTTTCAATGTGTCCTAGGTTACCAACCCTCACTGTTCCCACAGATCGGCGAGTCCTCTGAGGTACCCGCGGTGGATCACTGGTTCCAGGAGAGCGAGAGGGTATGGGACTCAGCTCACGTCCATCTCCAGCAAGCAGTTCGGAGGCACATGGACACCGCCAATCGCCGCAGACTACCCAACCCTGTCTACCACCCTGGAAACAAAGTTTGGCTGTCCACAAAGAACATCCTCCCCCAACTGCCCTGCAAGAAGCGGAGTCCCCGCTACATAGGGCCGTACACCATACAGTCACAAATAAACCCCGTCACATACTGCCTTAACCTATCTTCACATTCACGCATATCCTCAGCCTTTCACGTATCATTAATCAAACCTTACACTGACCCTGTTTCTCCTCCTTCCACAGAACCGGAACCGCCTCCCCCTCCAGCACAACCTGAGATCCTAGGAGAGAACATTTATGGAATCAAGGAGATTCTCGACTCCCGGCGGCGGGACGGCGGGATCCAATACCTGATCGACTGGGAGCTGTCTGAAAGGGATGTCTTAAGAGTGAACAAGCATGAATAACATGCAGGTTTTGAATTATTAAAGTGGAATTCTAAGCTTCAACTTGCATGTTTTTCATGCTTGTTAACCACTTATTAACATGATTTACCATTACGAAGCATTTGTTAGTATAATTATGAGCCGTATTGTGTACACCAACATTATCTAATTTGTTACTATTTGTTCATTGTTTGTTCATGTTAACTAATGTGTTAATATACGTGTACACATTAATATACGTGTATTGTACATATCAGATATAGTATTGCTGAATAAATGTGTTGTTCATTTTTAAGTGATGTTATCTAATCCACAAACAAATGCATTAGTGTGTGTAAGTAAACATTATCTAATTAGGCTGTTAATGTCAAGAGGTGCATTACAGTATGTTACATGAACAAAGATTACGTTGTTATTATACTATATTATACAAAGATTGTATTATTATATTATAATATATAATATAGGGCCTCACGGTGGCGCAGTGGATAGCACGATCGCCTCACAGCAAGAGGGTCGCTGGTTTGAGCCTCGGCTGGGTCAGTTGGCATTTCTGTGTGGAGTTTGCATGTTCTCCCCGTGTTAGCGTGGGTTTCCTCCGGGTGCTCCGGTTTCCCCCACAAGTCCAAAGACATGCGGTATAGGTGAATTGGGTAAGCTAAATTGTCCGTAGTGTATGAGTGTGAATGGGTGTGTATGGATGTGTTTCCCAGAGATGGGTTGCAGCTGGAAGGGCATCCGCTGCGTAAAACATATGCTGGATAAATTGGCGGTTCATTCCGCTGTGGCGACCCCAGATTAATAAAGGGACTAGGCCGAAATGAAAATGAATGAATATAATACAATTATATATAAATTGTTATATAATATATATATATATATTATAATAATATATTACATTATATTATACAAAGATTAATGCTAAATAATAATCGTTATTCACCATTAGTTATGTTAGCTAATGTATTAACACATTCATATAGGCCTATGTTTAGTTAATATTAACAAAGCTAAAGTAATGCTTAACAAATTGTAACGATGTGCTGGTAGATGATGACATTGCGTGACTGAACATGGATATAAAAGACAAAACGGATTTATTAAACAACACTTACTGATAACAATACACTAGATACGGATAGACAGGACAGGGATGACACGAACCACAGGAATCTAAATACCGGACGACAATGAACACAGACGAAAGGGTATATGTAGACAGAGGGATGATGACACTAATCACACACAGGGGATGAACACAGGTGACATGAATGAACACAAATGATGGCGGGAAAAAGAACAAAGACAGCACATGACGAAAACAAATGACACGTGGACAGGACCGAACACTGACAGTACCCCTCCCTTTTGAAGGCGCGCCTTCAACAGGAAACAACAAAATGAAGGAGGGTAGAAGGGAAGAGTCTTAGGGAGGAACAAGAAGGGAACTGGAGCAGGAGGACCCAGGACACAGCCAGAAGGACGGCCCCGGGTGGAGTCGAGGAAGGGCGGGACCATGGAGGAGGAGTGGCTGCAGACTCCAGGGGGCCGACCGAGGGAGACGCCGCTGATGGCGGTGGAGCCAAAGGAAGGGACGGAGAGCCGTAGGGCGAAGGTGACGCTGAGGTCTCTGAGGGCCGGGCGAAGCAGGCGGCTCACCCGAGCAAGGCGATGGCGGGGTTCCGGAAGCCCGCGGCATAGCCAGAGGCGACAACTGACCAAGGTGGAGCCAGAGGGACGAGGTAGCCTGGCAGAGCTGGTGAGCGGACGGCCCACGACGAAGACGAGGGAGGAGTGAGCCAACGCGGAGCCGAGGTGGAGTCCGCAGCTCGGAGGTTGCAGGAACTGACGCTGGGCGACACCATCCAGAGGGCGACGCAGGCAGGTAGCACCCACAAGCGAGCTCCATTTCCGGAGCTAGAGGGCGAGCTGGGGGGCTGGCTGACTGCAGCAGTGCTGGATGACTGGCTGCAGTTCTGGAGGACCGTGGGAAGCTACTCATGACCCTGGAGCTGAGGCTTTTTTCCAGAAGGAAGATTAAAAAAAAACCTAACACTGACACAGATGTGTTGTTCACTGTTAATTCATGAGTAGTTAACTAAGGCATTAACTAACATTAATACTAATAATTATTGTACCTATTTATTTACATTATTATTATTATTATTATTAACAAAATCCTGCACAGAAATATCATTAAAAGTCCACCTTTTTACATAAGCCATAAAAAAAATATATATATATGAACTATTATTTAGGCTGCCGGCTAAATAAAGGCGCCTTGTCTGTTGGCGCCTGCTTCTAAAGAACAGACTAATCAGACAACACAATCTCAATAAAAAACTTGATGCTTATTTACATTATCTAAGGCCATTCCTTACCAGATAGGATCTGTTGTTGTCAAGTTATGTTTTATTTTAATATAAAGTTATTTTTCTTAAATCTGTAATAGGCCTACCTATTGTCCCTCATCGCAGTAAAATAACCTGCCTTTGCATTTAATATATTTGTACATTTTCCTTCCAGTTTGAAGCAAGCTAAACAACAGTTGGCCTGTTTTACTTATAAAACACTTATTCGCCTGAGCTGCTGAGTGAGATGGAAAAAATTAAAGCACATCAGCACAGAGGAAAAATCAGATCAGATGCTCAAGACACAATCAAATAATGACTTGTATTAAAAATGTAGCAAATATATGACAGAGGTTTGGGAAGCAATTACAGTAGAGCATTAATTAAATCCTTATTTTTCATGGAGAAACAAATCATCCATCTACACAGTTGTGTAGGACCTGTATGCATAGGAATATACACTTCATAGCATATAGGCTATTTTTGTTGGAAAATGTATCTTTTTGGAACTTTTGGTATAATTAAAAATATTTTAAAAAATACAATAAAAATAAACAAGTATAATAACAATTGAGGTGATCTGTAACAGCCCTACCTATTGTCCCTCATCACTGTAAAATAAGAAGCCTTTGTATTTAATATATTTGTACATTTTCCTTCCAGTTTGACGCAAGTTAAACACTCTTTCGTCTAAGCTGACTGAGTGAGATGGAAAAATAATGATAATTAAAAATATAAGAAAAATAACATTTGAGGTGAAGTGCTTCAAAATGAGGTTCGCAATAGGCTATAGTGCCAAAACACAAAAGGGTTTGTTAAATAATATAAATAAAGTTAAAGTGAAATCGAAGTTTCGAAGTAGCCTGTTGTCACAGAAGGCAGAGACGAAAGGATTAGTTTTCAGGGTGTTTATTAAAACACAATTGTCATCTTCACACCGTTGTGTGAGTAGAAATACGGATGAACACAGTCTTTAGGATAGCAAATAGTCACTTCCCTTAAAGTCGAGCAAACTGGTAACAGGAGTTAGCCTCGATGACGAGTTCGTGCATAGATGCCTCAGAAGATGATCAGGAAGAGCACAAGGAGAGAATGACCATTCAACGATGATTCCAGCCGACGAGTGAATGAGTGGTGTGGGTAGATATAGTGCGTGAGTGATGGTTGGAGCAGGTGAGTGTTGTTAAGTGCACAGGTGTTCGTGATTAGTAATCAGGTGATTGTGTGCGGTGTGTAGTGGCTGGAGAGTGTGAATGGTGACTGGGGCTGATGGAACGTGTAGAGGGTGTGACACCTGTATTATAACTGTATTCACTGTAAATGACAAAATCAGCCATTGCGCCCGTCAGTTTAACTTTTAATCAAGTGATTTAAATGAGCCAGGACAGCCTACACAGACATTCGTACCACTGAAAATATTCCTAGATTACCTTGGAATAAGAACTCGGTCTGAAAGATGCGAGAACACAGAAACTCATTGAGAATGGAGTACATGTTTGATTTGTTAAACCTTAAATAAAATGCCATTTTCGCTATAACTCCTAACCTTAGCATGATATATTAATCCAATCTACAGACAGAGTACAGTGTGCATGGGCTTAATACAATATACAGTTGTGCTTCACGTGAATCAATGCCTGCAGAGCAGTGTTTGGAACTATCGCTGGTGTAAAGTGTGTACCTACGGGTATAGAGTGAATAATAATTTAGTTGCAGGTGTTTCATTGTACCATAGTTTCACATAGTAAAACCATTATGCTCTAAATTCACATTTTTAAAGTGTACAGTATATTTTAAAACAACAAAAGATTAATCACTAATGTTACCTGACTCTGCGCCTATATTCTAGAGAGCTAACCTAATTTCAAGCTAATTTAGTGCAGTTATTTTGTAGTAAGGGGCCTCACAGTGGCGCAGTGGGTAGCACGTTCGCCTCACAGCAAAAAGGTCGCTGGTTCGAGCCTCGGCTGGGTCAGTTGGCGTTTCTGTGTGGAGTTTGCATGTTCTCCCTGTGTTGGCGTGGGTTTCCTCCGGGTGCTCCGGTTTCCCCCACAAGTCCAAAGACATGCGGTATAGGTGAATTGGGTAAGCTAAATTGTCCGTAGTGTATGTGTGTGAATGGGTGTGTATGGATGTTTCCCAGAGATGGGTTGCAGCTGGAAGGGCATCCGCTGCGTAAAACATATGCTGGATAAGTTGGCGGTTCATTCCGCTGTGGCGACCCCAGATTAATAAAGGGACTAAGCCGAAATGAAAATGAATGAATGAATGAATTTTGTAGTAATTTTTTTATTAGTTAAATTTCACAATCATTTAAAATGTCTTGTATGATTTTTTTGTGTATGCTTGTCTACAGATTATTAGATAGCCTGAATAGGTAGATTTTCAGTGAGAAAGATTATCAAATAATACAGCTCGTAAAATGACGCTTTTTGCAATTTCAATATATTAAAAATGTACAACATTAATCACGCCCAGACTTAACCACCAACCCCCATCGAACAATTAATAATAATTAATATTATTATTATTATTATTTTTATTATTATAAAATAATAATAATTATTATTAATATTACTTGAGTATTCCTTGTGTATTACTAATATTACTTGTGCGTAGACCTGCCGATAAGAATTATGGGTAGAATTTAACTATTAGCCAACAACAGAGAGCGGCAATTTCAAACTGCATTTTTTTTCCACCCGTTGGGTTTGAGTTGTTCCAAATTGCTTCGGAGAACATTGATGGAGTGACGGAGATGACTGAACGCTCTAGCTGACAGGTTCAGTTCTTTAATCCAAAGAAGAATTTCAGAAGAAAGAAACTCTTTAGATGTGGGACCTATCGTCAGGTATGCTTGTATTATTTTGCTAACTCGCCTTCTTTGCCATCGTAACGTTAGTAGTGGGACTGTACGATTTGAACTGTTATACTGTTTATTACTGTTTTAGAACAGAATTCTATGGATTACATAAATATCTCTGTATAGAGATAATTAATAGGTTTAGATTCATTTGTGGATTTTGAAACAGCAGTTAAAAGTTTTGACATCCAAATGTCTTTTGCCTGTAACGTTTAAAAAACAGTGTGCTGTCATCTGTATTTTTAGAATACAGAAACCATTATTAAATTTGGCCAGTTTTATTTGTGATTTTTTTTGACAGCAAGCTCCTGTCCGTAAATGACTTGTTAAGGGGGTTATCGCGCCTAAAAGAATTTAGGTGTATCCTTTGTCGTTGCAGTTATTAAGCATCGAAACGTATTCTTTTTATAAATGAGCTTAATTCAGTATATTTGTATTTCACTTTATTTCATAAAATATGTAGATTATTTGGTTAAACCATTCAACGGTGCCCTTCACTGTTCTACATTCTTCACTGGTCTTCATTACTGATCTGTGTGATTTTTATTCTGTGAAGTGTTTTCTACAGAGGTGATCAATGCAGTATAATTTCATGAAGTTAATATATGATTTTATTATGTTTTAATTTGTATTTTGACATAATGAATCAAATTTAAATAAACAATTACTCAAGCTAGCTAATGCTCACTGTGTGTGGTTGCTTATTTTAATTGCCAGTAAGTTTACCACAGACTATGATAAACCAAAAAACACCTAGATGTTGTCATATTTTCATTGTCTTTTTTGTTCTTTATAGCTTAATAAAGAACAAATAAATTCAGTATCAGAATCTGTTTAAAAATGATTATATTTATATATTTATTGCTGAATTACAACGTCAGTTTTTATTGGCCTCGTGACAAAGTGAATGATTTCAGATTCTCAACACATTTCTGCATTTTATTTTTGCAAAATATTGGATTCTCAAAAATGTCACTCAATTACTGTTATCAGAGATCATACATATAAGAAAATAGTTACTACACTTAGTTTAAGAGTAGGCACTGAGGTCCACCCTATTTCACCAAGTCCACTCATTTTAAAATTTCTGGCCTCGCCCCAGGTATATTCCAGACACAGTATAAAGCTGACATTTGGTCAGTTCTTGTCATGTGACTTGCTGAGCGCATGCAGCATTCTGAAAAGTTGAGGTGTTTAGCGCCTGGAATACGCGAGCATGTTGCTCCCAATATGAGAGTGCAAACGGCGCACCTCCACTGGAAATAACGAACTTGAGCGCAAAAGACTCGATATGTGAACGGCCCCTAAGTCCGCTTTTAAGAAACGAGGTATATCGCTTGCATGTAATATAATTATAAAATAAATTTTCCATTTTTAAAAAACCTCCGATTTCGGGCCACCTTCATCACAATTCACAAATCATAGATAATATGGAACCGCATTCTGTATTGCATGGTATTGCTTTGACTCACCACTTTTATGATTTGTGAAAACTTTCACAGATCAGTTTAGTTCAGTTAACCCTTTCCTAAATCCAATATATTCTTTTTATGATTTGTGAAAAGTGTCAGAAATCAGTTTTGGCCAGTTATCTTACTTGTGTGTCATGTACATTACTGTAATTATTTTACCAATCTGATTTTTATGGTCACAGGCATGTGAAAATTCTGTATTTTGTTTTGTATTTTGTTCTGAGTAAGACTAAGGATGTTCCAAAGAGGAGAGGAAACTTTTACAAGACAGCGGTCTCAGAAAGTCCGCTTTGCAAGAATTCGATTTGGATTCATTACCAATGGGGAGGACTCTGTATGTATACCAAGCCGTAAGTGCAGTTTTAATATAACATTTTGAACCGTTTTAATTAAGAAAATATTGTTATAACTTTGAATCAGAGATGTGCTGTTTTCTGATTATGTGATCGTTTAATGAAGTAGGTATTATCCATTGCTCCTAGTGTTAGGCTGTTAGGTGTTGTGGGGGTTTCTAGGCAAAATCTCTGGATAATCATGCTTCCCTCAGACTGGTCTCCACATATTATGGATTATTATATAGTTTCATACATTTTACTTACTTGACATTGATTCTGTACCATGACCTTGTTTATTATGAATCTGAGGAGCACACAGCCCTTTTACAAATAAATGAAAATTGGTTGAACTTAGTTTAACTAGACCAGATTCAGTTGGTGTGCAGGACATACAAAACAACTATTTATCGTGTTCTGCGAAACATTTTTTTTCCCATCATTTACAGCTGGGGTAACACAGAAAGTGTTAGTTGTGGCCTGGACAATGACTGAGGAGGAATTTGTTACAAGAATTAGAGACAAATTCCCACAGCTGCAAGACCGTAAATTCACTCTGTGCAGAATAAACAGGCATAGGCAAATAATACCTTTAGAGCTCTCCACAATTTGCCCTGCGACAATTAAGGCCTGCCAGGAGTTAAGGCATTGACGGTCAGCTGTGTACATACGACCCAAGGTAAGAATATTTAGCCATTTCTCTTTTTTAAATAAATAGATGGACAGTTAGTTCAACAGGTCATTATATAAAATAATTAAAAGACACGACAAACAAATTTAAATGTATGCCATTTGCTTATGTTGTGCACAATGTGATGTGGTAATTAAATAGTAAAATGTAGATGTGTATGTAATTTCATTTTGACACGTAAGCAGCATTTTGGCCTTTTTTAGGTTTTGGAGCCAGCAGGGCAAGGAAATGTACTTGAAGATGACGATGTAAATTTCTCAATTGTTCAAGTTTAGGATACTGAAAACTACCAATTACAGTTTTCGTACATGCAACAGTTTTCATAGTTACATTTTTCAGGTAATTTTTTAGGTTTTGGAGCCAGCTGCTGATGAAAATTTACTTGAAGCTGACAATGTAAATTTTTCAATTGCTATGTTTTAATATTCTGAAAGCAATTAATGTATGATTTACATGTGAGCATGTTTCTGCATTCAACGTGGTGTCCCCTTATTGTTTTCAGGTTTTGGAGCCAGCTGATGATGAAAATTTACTTGAAGATGACAATGTAATTTTTTTAAGTGTTACATCTTAAGACTCTGAAAGCAACCAATGTATGATTTACATGTGACAGTTTTTCAGAATGCAAAGCAGTGATTCCAAATTACAGCATTTTGTGCTTTTCCAGGTTGTAGAGCCTGCTGTGGATGAAAATGAATTGCCAAATAACAATGTAAATATACTATTTTTAATTTTCACTTTTTCAGAGGTCACTTTGAGGTGACACGTTTTTTTTATTATTTTATTTTATTTTTGATTTTTGGAGCCGGCTGGTGATGAGAGTTTTATTGCCGTGATGTTTTAAAATAATAAAGGCTTTTAAACATTATTGTCAGTGTTCTGTTGTGTCCATGTGCTTTTGTTGTTATCATGTGCTCCCTTTGTCCTTTTCCCGCCATCGTCAGTGTTCATTTATTTCACCTGTGTTCATCCCCTTAGTTAATCATCACCCGTCTACTTATACCCTTCTGTCTGTGTCCTTCGTTGTCCGGTATTGTATTGTGTCAACGTCTGCGTGTCCCGTCTATCCAGTTTGTATCCAGCAAGTGTTTGTCAATATATCCGTCTTTTGTTAAAACCCGTGTACCTGTCTCATCATGTCCAGCGTCGAGTTGTTACAATTATTAAAAATTAAGCTAATTTGTGCAAGAGTGTATTGGCCATATATTTGTTTTTACTGTATGTATTTTTCTTTTAAAGGAGTATGTCTGTATGGCACTTACAAAAAACTGTTTTTAAAAGATCTTTGCAAATAAATATTGATGTTCTTAACGTATTACAATTACAGCCATAATCCAATTAATGGACAGGTTTTACAGTAGCAGAAGTTATAGTTGCGTAAACTTATAACATGTAAACGTGTCATAACAGCCTTGTGAAAAGGGTCCATAATCATAATTGTTCTATTAAAAAAGGTTATTGGTAATAAGTGAGTTTTAAGTAAAATTAGGAAATTAATTGTAGCAAATCTGTCTTTTTCTCATTGTTTTGCAGTGAGAACACTTGTTTACTAATAAAAACATTTGTTTACTATTAACATAAAACAGTAAACAAAGTATTGCTATTATTATACCTGTTAAAGTAATCTTTAAGCAGCATGGCCAATGTATACTCGTATAAAAACTTCAATAATTAATTGCAAAAAGAAAATTTGATACCGGGACAAGCCTAGTCAAATTATACATAATGACTATATATCAAAGGTTAGTATTTGTTGTGACAAGCAATTTGTAACGAAAAGTTTTTAAAAATCCCTTTTGCAGATATATCAATCACTTAACTAGTGTTTGAGTAAATATACAAATTTCAAATGTGCGTAGAATGTTTAATCAATAGTGTATACTTTCATGAATGAACAAACTAAAAGTGTGTACTAAACTTTAGTTTTCATTTGAATGCTTTGCACATTAGCTCAAATAACAGAACACAATTATATATTACAGAACCATTAATCAAGATGGCGTTGATTTATTTATGATGCTATATTTTGGAGACCTTATGGGTCCCGGGACAGTCTTGTTCTTGTTCTACGATATGCACAAGATTTCTTGGGTCTGAAAACAGTGTGAGCATTTAGAAGGCTTAGATTGAGCTAAAAGTTACCAACTAAATGTTAATGTGCAAGAAGGCATGTCACTATATATGATTAAATTATTGTATCTCTTAAGGAATTATAATAATTTTATTAATTCTTTTCACACAGACATTTGGACATTGCAAACATCTTGCATGCCCTTTAGTCAAGGGTGAGGCACGGGTCTCTTTCTGCTAATCAAATAAATGTGGAGTATGTGAAGGGGCTGTTGATGAAGGTGGGCCCACAAGGAAGTTCTGTCGTCTTCTCATGGGCCAGCTCAAATTTTTGAAGGGCCTTCGGAGTCAAGAGCTTTGGCTCTAGATAATGTTGGTATGCTTGCTTTTTACACAATCATTGTAAATGTCACCATTGCATATAACTTTATTTTGATGGTCTCTTTAACACATTTTGTTGATTTTGAATAAGTTTGCAACTACATGCTAACTAATTGTCATTAGAGTATTAGTAGACTGTTAGGTCGGGGTTAAAGCTCAGATTAGTGTAAGTTGACATGTACTTGCAAAGTTTCTTAGTCAGGAGAATGTCTGTCTGTTGCTGGAGCAGCATCAGCAGATATTAACCAGACAGTCTGATATTACTAAAGTTGTATAAGTTGGCATGTAGTTGCAATGTAAGTTATAGTAAAAAGAAATATGCAAAAGGGAACCAAAAAATAAAGTGATACTCACCATTCTGTACATTATTTGATTACACACTGGCCATTGTACACTAACACTGAACAGACTAATATAATTTGCTGCATTAAGACCTTTAATGTAACGCATTGTCCTCTTGTAGCTTTGCACAATGGGACTTACAAATTTGCAGGCCAAATGCTTGCTGTGTGCCTGATTCAAGGTGGGGTGTCTCCACATTTTTTTTTCAAGACGGCTCTTCAGGCAAGTCTGTGGATTTCCACCCCTTCCAGCTTCAATTGAAGAGGTGGCAGACCATGAGCTACAGGAGAAATTGCGGAAGGCAAGTTTGCGTTATATAATTTTGATAAGTGTTTGGTGTATTGGTACTATGTTCGAAGAAAAAAAGCAGGAAAACAACAACAACCTGATTTTCAGGGAACAATTCCATCATGTTTCTTTCTACAAAGTAATATCTAAATGCTGCTTTATAGTTTATTATTTTATATCATTATTATTGCAGGTTCTATCAGAATCAGTTTTATTGCCAAGTGTGCTTACACAAAGAATTTGTTTTGGCTACAGAAGCTTCCAGTGTACATAAAGTGACAACACAAAATAAATATGAAAAAGACAAGAAACATTAAACAGAGATGCACTCAGTCAAAAAGCTCTGGATGTTGAATTGTATGTACAGATTTGTTATAAATATACAAGTTATAAGGTGCTGTGTACAACTACGTAGAAAAAGTATTGCACTGTAAATTGTTATAAGGTGCTGTGTACGAGTGCGTATAAGAAAGTATTGCACAGTAGGGGAATATTTAACTGTTCATGAGGTAGATGGCCTGAGGAAAGAAACTTTTCCTGTGTCTGGCTGTTTTTGTGCTTGGTGCTCTGTAGCGTTGACCAGACGTTAACAGGATGTGCACTGGGTGTGAGGGGTCCAGAGTGATTTTGTGAGCCCTTTTACTTACTCTGGAAGAGTACAGTTCTTGAAGTGTAGGAAGGGTAGTGCCAGTGATTCATTCAGCTGTCCGGACTATTCGCTGTAGTCTGCAGAGGTCTGTTTTGGCAGCTGAGACGAACCAGACGGTGACTGAAGTGCAGAGGATGGATTGGATGACAGCTAAGTAGAACTGTACGAGCAGCTCCTGGGGCAGGTTGAACTTCCTCAGCTGACGAAGGAAGTACAGTCTCTGCTGGGCTTTCTTCACAATAGAGTCTATGTGAATGTCCCACTTCAGATCCTGAGAGATGGTGGTGCCCAGAAACCTGAATGACTCGGCAGCCACAGTGCTGTTCATAATGGTCCGTGTTTCCCTGGTTTGTCTAGATGTTGTAGGGTATAATGCAGTCCCATGTTGACTGCATCATCCACAGACCGGTTTGCTCTATAGGCAAACTGCAGAGGGTCCAGTGATGTCCTTTAGATATGCTAGCACCAGTCTTTCAAATGACTTCATTGCCACAGATGTTAAGGCAACAGGTCTGTAGTCATTGAGTCCTGTAATCTTTGGTTTCTTCAGGATTGGGATGATCGTGGAATGCTTAAAGCAGGAAGGAACTTTGCACTGTTCCAGTGATCTGTTGAAGATCTGTGAGAAAATGGAGGCCAGCTGGTCAGCGCAGGTTCTCAGACAGGCTGGTGAGACACCGTCTGTGCTTGGTGCTTTCCTTCTCTTCTGTTTCCTGAAGATTTGACGCACGTTATCCTCACTGATCTGAAGTGCAGGGGGGGGGAGAGGGGGATGGCTGGAGGTGTTTATGGCTATCATGTAAAGGCAGAGATTTAATGTTTCTTTCTGCTTATATGTGTAAAAAATGCAATACTAAATTAGCAGGCTGCTGGAGAACACTCACATTCAGCTGAACTATAACTCCCAGAAGTCACTATATTGCTATTATATTATGCTACTATATTGCTGCTTCCTAACTGATAGCAAAAAAAATTATTCTTTCAACCGACTCAGAACACTGGTACAGCAAAACATTTTGTTAAGGTTTATGGAAATACAGCCCTATTTGTTTATAAGATTATTCTTAGGATTAAAATTGTAACCCTTAAATGTATGAATGCTAAAGCGCTTCAAGGCAATCATTCTGAACTGAGGTATGTAGGCTAGATAGGACTCTGTACATATTACATAGACTATATATAAGGTATTAACAGTAATGCACTTTATATTCATGTTATTTCTTTATATACTAGCTTGCAAATGCTGCAACAGTTAAGGAGGCCAGGGAGGCAGTCACTGAGGCAGCAGAAGAGCTATCAGTGATGGGAGCTCTGTGCTATATGAACTCCATGGCACACAGAGATGAAGTTGTGGAAGCAGTAGTAGTTCAACTATAGTTCATATTAAGTAATGCATTAACTAGGTGGTTAACATATGTTTAGTTCACATTAACACATATTAAGTATTGCTTAACAAACGTTCCTGAAAAGAACCAAAAAACTGACTGCAGGAGACATAGCAGACCTGTTTGAGCCTGATTTCACATCGCCAAGATGCTCCCACAAACGGAGACAGGAGTCCAGGTCGTTGGCATTCTGGAGGGACTGGTTGCTGGAGGTCGAGGGTGAGTTTTAAACTACAAAATTTTTTTTTTTTTTTTTTTTTGTATTCCCCCCTTTACACTCACAGGGATGTCTTTTTTCCAAATGAACACAGATTTTAATGTTTTCTTACCTCTGTTGGGTGGCCCATCTAATTTGCGTAAATCTGGTTTTTGTGGGGTTTAGTTGTCATCATAATATAACACCTGTCTAATTGCCATTTAGGTTTGGGATTTGACCATATTTCCAATATCTGACAAACTGATTTTCATAGTTATTCTACATCTTTGGAATGCACTGTTTATATAACATAATATAAGGATATTTTATCATTTATTCTTATAATGTGCTAATGTCAGGGAGTCAAAAAGCAGGAAAAATCATCCACACATTTTTATGTGCTCTTTAGTTTAAGAATTCAGTGATCATGTGGTGTATGCATAAAAATATAACTGAAATTCTGGATTTTCATTTTACAAGGTGAGGGACAACAATAGTATCATTGCCATTCATATATTTTCACTGTTCTTTAGTGCTATGTATAAAAAGTATATATTGGACTTGAAAAACTGTTTTTAAAGTAAAAGACAACCATGCACAAACATCTGATGTGGAGACAGATATCTTGCAGTGATAATTCCATTCAAAAAAGATGATTCAAAAAAAGTTTCAAGTCACAATTTAACCAGGGCAGATAAATGTAGTGAAGTGCCCAAAGATGTTTTTCGTTGTTGCAATTCAATTCGCCTGTATCCTCCAAAAGGGTGAATAGGGAATGGTACACATTTACCACTCCACTCCAAACATCTCTCCACAGTCTCTCTATCTGCTGGTTGTGAGTGCTCCTTCCCCTTAAAGCACTCCCCTGGCAGAACCTCAAAAAACCTCCATAAACAGACAAACAGTATTGTTCTCTCCACCTTGGTCACAATGAACTCTTGATGGCACACCATACTGGTCAACAGCCTTAACAAATTGTTCCATCACAGTGCTGCTGCTTCTGTTGTTGTTTGATGCCTCCAAAAATGCGCCTTCAGTCTGCTGAATCCTTCAATAGCCCCATGAATTACAATTTTCCACCTGCAAATGCAATATTAAACAATGTAAACATTTACTGAACATTGGTATGAATTGTACAAAATTAATTTAATTGATAGATACATGAATAAAGGATAAATTTGGTGTCTGGAATATAGTTATTGTCCTACCTTAATTCTATATAAAATTATATTGTAAGTATATATATACACCCATACGTTTTAACAGCTGGCAACATTACGTATAAGAACATATAAGAAGTCTGGCCTTTCATAACACAAAATATCACAACATGTACTGCTACACATTTTATTGACTATAAAACATTTATTGTGATTTATGTGAAATATATTATCCATTTTAAAATTAAATTAATAGGTTGGACAATCCATTAAATGATAGTGCTTAAAGAAGTGGGGCAAGTTCAAAAAAATATATAGATAAATAAAACGTGTTAAAGCATAAATTACGTGTTAACGTGTACCAACGTAAACGCGATGTTGCAGTCGTTTTGGCCCCAACGGCCTTCCATACCCCAATTCCCGCTGAACTGGGCGGGTCGTTTGATTCGGGGGGCGTTCTAGGAGCGTCCAGCTGTGCTTTAAGTGAAAGCACACAAAAAGCGTTGTGCTAAGTGGATCTTTTCTTTAAAAAAAAAAAGGTTTTATCAAAGTAGCCTATGGTTTAATGTAAGTATTTTGAGTTGCTTTTATTTTTTATTTCTGAATGAAGAAGCAATCTGAATTAGGCTAATCTAATTTAAACTATTTTAAATTTAAAAAGCACTGTAAATGAATTACTGTATGTTTTTATTCTGGCTTTAATGCAATAATATTTAGGCTTATTTTTATTTAAGCGTCGTCTGCAGGTGCGTGAAGATGTTCTGTTGTTAATGTTCTATGCTGTTCGCATATTAAAATAAATCAATATTTTAAAATGCAATAGGCCTATTTTATGTCTTAGACACAAAATAGACGTCAATTATTATTATTTTATTTATTAAATAATAATTTAATATTAATCGGATAGGTTAACGGTTAATATCCCTTACAAAAATAACCTACAGGGATCCTGAAATCCTAGGAATTATGAAATCCTGCAGGACAAATTGGCAATATGTGCAAACAATGCCTACAGGTTTTAGAATCATGCAGAACAATCAAGTAGGCCTACTCTTTACAGGAATCCTGAAGGATAAATTTTTTTCCCCCTGTAGGACACATTGACACAATGTCAGTGTTCGTCCGTGTCATCGTTTGTTTTTGTCATGTGCTTTCTTTGTCCTTTTCCCGCCACCGTCAGTGTTCATTTGTTCCACCTGTGTTCATCCCTTGTGTGTCATTAGCTTAATCATCCCTTCATCCATTTATACCCTTTCGTCTCTGTCCATTGTTGTCCGGTATTTTGATTCGTTTGGTTGTGTCCTGTCTACCCGTATCCAGTGTTGTTGTCCGTTAGTGTTTGTATAATAAATCCGTATATCATTTTCATTCCGTGTTCGTGTCCATCATGTCTACCTTCACCAGCAGGTCGTTACATAATACCGGACCTAAAAATAGCGGCGCGCATTCCCCCGTTTTTCTTTTTATAGTCTGTTTTCCCCTCAGTGTTTTATTTTTCTCCCTTCGTGTTTCCCTGGACCCCACCCACCTTCCCGTTCTTTATCACCACCTGCTGGAGCAGGGGGAAAGCAGCCCTGAGGACCATATCTGAGCAACTGCCAACAGCTTTCCGGGCGACGTGCTCTGCACGCCTATCATCTTTAGCAGAGCACGATCGCCCGAAGATGGTCCTCAGGGCAACATCGCCGCAAGAATGGAGTGGACACTGGCGAGTAAAGGATTTCCACTCACCGCCTTTCTGGAGGAAGATCTCGTCAGTGCCACTCCAGACCCAGTGACCAGCCAATCATCACCATCCACCTGCAGGGAGCGCTTGCCAGAGCCCACCGCAGACGGAGAGCCACCCCTAGCCGATGAGCTATCGCCCCCTAGAGCGACGGAGCGGAATCGAGCTAAGATGGAGGAGCTTAAACCCCCGTCTGACCAGGTGTGCGAGCCGGCAACACCGCCAAGAGGGGGAGTCCTGGCGGATACCCGCGAGAGTCCCGCCAACCCCCCTATGCAGATGGACAGCGGCTGGACACTGGGAGGCTACTCATTGGCTTCTGGGGCTTTATTTTTAATCTACTGCTGTTTTCAGGCAGCAATATCCTTCCACTGTATTTAGGCAGCAATTACCTTCCGGCTTCCGGAATCCCGCCGTCGCCTTGCTCGGGTGAGCCGCCTGCTTCGCCCAGCCCTCAGAGACCTCGGCGTCACCTTCACCCTACAGCTCTCCGTCACTTCCTTGGGCTCCACCGCCATCAGCGGCGTCTCCCTCGGTCGGCCCCCTGGAGTCAGCAGCCACTCCTCCTCCATGGTTCCTCCCTTCCTCGACTCCGCCCGGGGCCGTCCTTCTGGCTGTGTCCTGGGTCCTCCTACTCCAGTTCCCTTCCTGTGTCTTCCTCCCTAAGACTCCTCCCTTGTACCCTCCCCTTCTACCCTCCTTCGTCTCGTTGTTTCCTGTTGAAGGCGCGAGGACGCGCCTTCAAAAGGGGGGGGGGGGTACTGTCAGTGTTCATCCGTGTCATCGTTTGTTTTTGTCATGTGCTTTCTATGTCCTTTTCCCGCCACCGTCAGTGTTCATTTGTTCCACCTGTGTTCATCCCTTGTGTGTCATTGGCTTAGTCATCACTTCATCCATTTATACCCTTTCGTCTCTGTCCATTGTTGTCCGGTATTTTGATTCGTTTGGTTGTGTCCTGTCTACCCGTATCCAGTGTTGTTGTCCGTAAGTGTTTGTATAATAAATCCGTTTATCATTTTCATTCCGTGTTCGTGTCCATCATGTCTACCTTCACCAGCAGGTCGTTACACACAATGGATCCAAGCAAGTGACAAATTCTGCAGGATTTTATAATTCCTGCAGAACTTGCAGGAGTAATTTGCTGTAATTGGAATGAAAGAATTAAATTCTGTCACTTGCTGTAATTTTAATTCATGAAACTCTTGGTAGCAATACAAAATGAGTTTTAACAAATAAACAATACAACAAACAAAAACAAATACACAAATAAATAAAAGTGTACTTATGAATAGATTATAGGTAATTATAAAAATCAACCATTACTCTAAACCATTCAAATTATGCATTTATGCAAACATCCAAGAAGTTTCAATATTATACATGCACCTATACTTGTATGTTTTATTTCTATACATTTTTATTTAATTTACTAAAATGTCAATCCAGCTATCTATTTTAATCTAACTCCCATATGTTTGGCTGGATGCAAAAAAAAAAAAAAACTTTCTGCAAGACCTTGTAGGTCTTTGAGGTAGACACAAGTTGAACGTATGTCTCTGCAATTTTATGAGCTCAACGGAATCTATCCCTCTTTCTTTTAAAATGTTTGTTGCTGTTATCCCTGATTCTCTGTTTTTGCTAATGTTGTAACTTGTTGTTTTCATTACATCAATGAACACATGTCCCTCTCCTTGCCCACTACCTACATCTACAAACAATCTTATTAATGCTATGGACCCATTTTTAGTTTGAATTGTGTGGTTAATTTTTTTAATCAGGGATTTTGTTTCTTTTGCATGAATTCATTTGCCATTAACCACAGCTCTTAAAAACTGAAAGCTTTGTTTGCAGTGGTTGAATGGCAAGCAACCTTGTAATTTGTTCAGTTTCTCTCCCAATATACCAAGGCTCCGCGTGGTATCTGGTATCAAACCATAGGGTAGTCAGCTGGCAACAAACACCTAGTAATATGCCATGCATGTAATCATATGCAAACCCAGTAACCATGTTAAAAAACATCAGCAGCATTAGAGGAGATGGGCCTTTTACTCCATGTATGCTTGTTCCAGAATCAACAGCTAGCTGAGCATCTTTAGTATGCTTTTCATGCGTCCTCAGCTCTGGCTCCACTGACTGCAAAGGATACATCCTTGCAAACCCATTTCCCTTTTCAACAATGTCACCCTTTTGGTAACACCAGTTACAACCATGCTCTCCATTAAACTGCTTGACATTCTGTACAGCACAATGAGCCACAGAGTCACAAATACAAAGCCAACTGTAAACACGGACTACTGCGTTTTTTTCCCTTTCACTGACAAGACAACCCTTGGTTTTCAAGACTTTGAAGCTCATTAACAAATGGTTTTTGAAATTAATTCATTTCTGGCTTTCTAGGCCCAAACCACAGTCCACCAAGAATGACATGCTTTGCCCTCAAATTAGGGGGGAGCTCGTTGATTGTGATGTGAAAAGGAGAAGACTTAAAAATTGGAACACCATAAAAATTCCATGACACTGACATATTTGCCAGTTTTGGATCATTCAGTGCACTAATCAATTTGTAGTGTCATCAAATATGTCTTCAACATTTTGTGAGTTGCACTTGGTCCTTGACCATTTATAGTCCAAAGACTGACAAAAATCTGCATCCTGAAATTTACTTTGTAATTGATCTGAAATAGATAGCTTCATCAAGACAGAGCCAGATTTGATCAAGTTTTCAGTGTCCCCTGGGATAACATCACATGAAGCACAATGGACCTTAAAAGTGTCACAGTGTAAGGATTATCTGGTACGCCATTGGTTGAATCAGGACAGTGGAGATTGATAAGATTTAACAAATCACTCAAAGCCACTTTTAATGTTGTATGTCTGAGGCTGTAGGCAAGTATGCACAGTAGTGATTCTTCACAGGTGATTTTGGCATTTGGATACATTTTCCCCCTTCTCTTTCTTCTGTGCTTCCCTCACAAACTGCACTGTTGTTGCTGAGCATCTAGAAAGTAGATATTGGATTAATTAAATGCTGACACAAAGAAATGTGCTTCAAATGAAACATAAGACAAGATAATCTAGATATATATTTTGTACTTTTATTCTAACAATATTGTCACATGGGTCTCTGGAAAGTAGAAAAAGCTTTCCTATAGGACAACGTGCATAACAATTGCACATATTTGCAAAATGTATATAACCATAGCATAGTTTTTAAAATGACAGCACTTGGAAGTTAAAGAAAAGATCAAAATAAATTAATTCTCACATCAACCTCTGAAAAGTTCCCATCAGCACCGCTACTTCATTTAAACTTAAACTAAACTTCATTTTCATCATCAGAAAGGTTTCCCTGTGAGATATGTATGATTACATGGGAACAAAGAATTGAAAACTTGTTTATATGTGTATGACAATAAAGAAGAATCATTTTAGAAAAGATTAACTAAGAAAAATATGTATTCTCACATTAGCATCAGCAGAGTTTCTATTAGATTTGGTGTAATTGTCACCACTATCATTGGAAATGTTTTCCTGTATGAAATAATAAAGGTAAAGGGGCCAGAAGTAGAAGAAAGAGCATAATTCTTTCTTATTTTATTAGTTTAAGTTCATATGTAATTATTAAAATAATAATAATAATTGGCTATATTATAACTAATAGATGACCCGAGCAATCTATTTTATTCTGTGTCCATCACCTTTTTGTGGCACTTGGAACTGGTGCCTCTTCATGCAAGTACACTTTGTACTCCATTTTTATACTTTAAAAAGAAGCAAGTTAGTGTTATTGTTAGTGTGATTGGTAAACATAATGTGTTTTCTGCAATATTTCAAAGTAAATTTAATTAGCAAATTATTATAAACATTTATAAAACATTTTTTATAAAATAAAATATAAATTCATTCATTCATTTTCATTTCGGCTTAGTCCCTTTATTAATCTAGGGTCGCCACAGCGGAATGAACCGCCAACTTATCCAGCATATGTTTTATGCAGCGGATGCCCTTCCAGCTGCAACCCATCTCTGGGAAACATCCATACACACCCATTCACACTCATGCACTACGGACAATTTAGCTTACCCAATTCACCTATACCGCATGTCTTTGGACTTGTGGGGGAAACCGGAGCACCCGGAGGAAACCCACACCAACACAGGGAGAACATGCAAACTCAACACAGAAAGGCCAACTGACCCAGCCGAGGCTCGAACCAGCGATCAGCGACCTTCTTTCTGTGAGGCGAACGTGCTACCCACTGCGCCACTGTGAGGCTAAAATATAAATGTAAAATTTTAATTAGGTAAATGATCTGTCAATAATGCCTAGGTCGAAGTGCTCTAATTACTGCTCTGTTTTAACATTTAAATCAGTAAATTGCTTTGTAACACCAAAACAAATGCTTATTTTCTTTTTGATGTCGAGATCATATTAACAATACTAGTACATTGCTAACGTTATATACCCAGGCCTTCTACCGCCTATTATATCAAAAATTTGGCAGGTTGACATTAAGGTAAAACTGTTCTCATGGATACAGTCAGCTGAAGCCAACAGATAAATTAATGATGTATATTTGTGTGTATACATGTGTTTGTGTGTGTGTGTGTGTGTGTGTGTGTGTGTGTGTGTGTGTGTGTGT
>CAIGQW010052771.1:1254767-1264774 GCA_903798125.1 Danio choprae | reverse complement strand
TGTGTGTGTGTGTGTGTGTGTGTGTGTGTGTGTGTGTGTGTGTGTGTGTGTGCGGGTGTGTGTTTGTCTGACTGTCTGTCTATATAATCAATCTATCTTAGAAAATGGGCAAAACATGGGTCCAGGTGGAATGGAGGGAGGAGCCACCGACCTATGACATTGTTCCTAAAAAGGACATACTGAAAAAGAACTTTGAACTATGTTGTGGTTGTTGCCTATGAAGATGAAAGTTCACCAGCCACAGTTATAGACATTGATGCTAAAAAGTACAGCAAAGATCAAGACTTGTGATTATGAGTAGGCATGGGACAATAACCAGTTTCAAGGTTTGCCGCGGGTTGGAAAAGTCACTGTTTTAAAACCACTATATCTGCTATACCGTCTCTAGGGTATTTGTACAGTTTTTTTATGGTTTGTAAAGAAATATGTGGTTTTGAAACTAATGAAGACAGCAGGAACAAGAATTCAAGCCAGAAAAACACCCCTGAAAAGCTGAATAATTATTCATATATGTATTCATGTACAGTGCAGTGCAGAAGTCATATAAGGCATGTTAACTTTGTGTACAATTTACTTTTGTAGCTAAATTCAAATTTAGATTAACCCTTTAATAAATCTAAAAACACTAAAACAAAAAAGATGTGACATTTTGGCCTATAGCATTTTATATTTACAAAGTTTGGAAAATAAGTATTTGACACATCAGCATATTTAACAGTAAGAGGATTTCTAAGTGGGCTATTGATACAAAATTTCCACCAGATGTAGCCATCAAGCCCAATATTGAATTCATACAAAGAAATTAGAACATTTAAGTATACAAGTTAAGTCATAATAAATAAAGTGGAATGAAACAGGTAATAAGTATTGGCTCAAAACCTCCGGCCTCATTCACTTCCATTGATTTTTAGACATTAAAAACAGCTTTTGTTACGCTGCTTGATGTTGCAAACTGATAATTTCTTATTATATGATTCTGCTTTGTCTGTATAGTCATGCAAACACTTGTTTGTAGTGCAAGTAGTTTGACCATTTTCGCTGTCATTTCTCCCATAGGCAGCTGAATCAGAAGTTCTAAAACAAATCGCAAAAACGAGCACACTTCTGCATTGAAGAATAAGGTCAATAGTCTGCCAATAATCCACAGACTTCTCCAAATTCTGTTTAGCAAATTTTAAACGAGCCTCAACATGCTTTTTGTTCAGTAATGGCGGTTCGGTGCATTGCTTATCATTTTATTTGAAACAACAGTACCTGCTGATGTAAGGTCTTCCTGAAGTTCTGCCTTAGTGGTTCTTAAAGAAATCTCTTAATTATTCTTTGGAGTCCTCGGACATGGAGCACCTGATCGTGGCCGGTTTATGGTGAACTGATTCTTTCCACTCTTTCCATTTCTGGAAAATTACCCTCACAGTGCTTACTTGAACATTCAGCATTCTGGAAATACACCTATAGCCATTCCTATCGAAATGCTTGTTAACAATAATATTATGAAGGTCTTGAGAGAGTTCTTTGCTTTTACCTCTGCTACCTTTTACCTCATTAAGTCTTTCCTGTGTGCCTCCTGGGTAATGAGAAGCCTTTATAGGCCATAAATTAAAACTAAGGCAGCTGATATCAATTAGTACTGATAGGGGCAGGGGTTCTCTCTCAATACTGACAGATCTCCTGGCTTTCTATGCCATTTTGCACCTTGTTATCTTTATGTGTGTAATACCTTTTTCCCTGTGTCATTTCACTTTATTTATTATGATTCAACTTGTATACTTACATTTTCAGATTTATTTTATATCAATTCAATATTTGGCTTGATGGCTACATCTGGTGGAAATTTTGTATCAATAGCCCACTTAAAAATTCACCAACATCACTTTAGAGCTAGTATTTGAATGATTCTCTAGCATAATGTCTAAAGTGATGACAAAACACGTTATTTTGCTCACATTTTGAGATAAGACTGAACGACATGAAATGCCATCAGTCTACAGAGATTTCACAGTATTTCCCTGTGTTTAGAAATAGCTAAACACAAGCATGGATTTCTTTCTTTGTTTTTTTTTTTTTACTGAACTACTCTGCATTAGTGAAAACAGGAACAGATGTCCAACCGAAAAAGTAACTCGGGGTTATACAACGAGTGGCCAACACAAAATATATACATTCCTAATATGCGAGTTCCATCTCACACTCAATACACTACAATTATATGGTATAAATACAGCACTACAACATACAAAAGAGAGAGATCGAGTTAGAGTGTCACTTACCTGTTTTATAATGATTTGTTCATCTGTAGTTTTTCCTCTAAGGACTTATTATGCAGTCTCTGTCACCATCTTGTCGATGGACAACGTCAACCATCTTTGGTCTGCTCAATGACAGGCTAATGGCCGCAGACGCGTTCTCAGAAATTTTTAATATTTAAAATAGGCACTGTCCTTATAAATAAACTGCATAGTTGCAATCTAAACAACTACATTCTCCACTAAAAAGCCTCAAAGGTACATTATGTTGCCCAACAGCAGCAATATTTGTCAAACTGTAGTGAGTTTATTGATCTGCCGTCACTCTGTGTGGGCGGAGTAATACATAAGGGTGAAGAGTGAAGAGTGAATATTTGCAGAATATCGCACGGCTATCAGCCAATCAGATTCAAGAACCAGACAGAACTGTTGTATATGTATTTCTGTGAGTTGGAATATGTCCTTAATTTGGTTCTCAGATTTTTGTGCTTTATTAAAAACCCTTTACAAATCTACAGCTGTAGTAATAGTTTTGTTATGCTAAAAACTGTTATTTAGAGAAAAATACTTCTCTTTAGAGAATACTTCAGAAATAGCAAGTTTAAGCTGTTATCATTCACATCATTTGATTAAAAACATGATATTATAAATTCCACAAATAAATACTACAGATATATAACACAAATAAATGTACAATTGTCCCCATGTTTCTGTCAGTCCTGTCACATTGTCATTAGATTTAACATAAAATGCGTGCAATACACCTTTAAGGCTATGACTCGAAATGCGACATCATTTGACAGAGAAGAAGCTGACAGTAAGATGTGTTCTATCATTGAATTGTATGATTTTATGCTTGTTTTTGAGAATGACAATAGGGCAGCACTCAGGGAAAAATTAAATGAGAACAAGTTACCAGTAAGGTAATAATTTGTAGGCACACACACACACACACACACACACACACACACACACACACACACACACACACACACACACACACATACTTGCATTTTCTACCAAGTAAGGACACATGACAACATGCAGCCTGGTGGGAACCACACTTTCAGAGGAGTGGTCTACAGACAAGGTAAAAACTGATCCACACTCCATTTCCAGCTGTTATACTAAATATCACTTGAAAACTTTAGTTTAAGCCCTAAAAGACATTTTACCAACTGTTGGGGACCCAGTCAGGTAGAACAGCCTTCTGGGGACCTCTGACGAAATGTTTTGATATGCTAATTCATGACGTCAGTGTGTGTGTTTTTAAAGTTACCAGTGGGGACCTCACCTTAAACACACCCATAGCCACCCTCACGCAATACACTAAGTAAATCAGAAACCATCCACACCGTCCTGTTTGAGTAAGGCTGCCAAATCATCAGCCAGTTGGTCACTCTTACCTCGCAGCAAACAGTGCCTGTGCTAACACCAATTCTGTCGGTTTTGACTTCAGTAATTTAGTTTTGGTGAACAGAAACAGTGATTATTTTTCATGAGTCCAGCATCCAGTTGTGAAAGAAAACATGCAATCTACATAAGACAAATAAGTAAGGGGCATCAATAAGGTAAGCCCATGCTAAATCTGTTTTGGATGGATAAAAATGCACAACTGTATTGCAAATGCGCTAAAAGTCAAATAAATTTCATTCAAATAAACTCTTCTTTGGCAAAAATCATTTGCCCTGAACTTTATTTGACAGTCCATTTATAAAAGAATCTTTACTAAAGTACAACATTTGCAGTTGAATTATGAACCTCATGGAACTACACAAGTTTTTCATTCGTCCAGAAATGTGTTGAAGAAAATTGCAAGAAAAGTTTGTAAACCTCATTGTACAAATTGGGATTGTAAAAAGTGTTTGGTACCAATCTGTATAGAAATTCTAAAAATGTCCATTTCCTGCTAACATTTGAGCACATTCTTAAACAGTGCTGATTTGCCATCATGTTCACATGATCAACAGAAATGACTGTGATAGGCTGTGAAGGTCATCAGTTCACCGCTGTTCACCGAGTGCAAACACAGACATAGGGACACCTGAGTGTTTTAAAGCAGTGTCGATCAGCTGGTCTGTTTATGAGCTGACATACGAGCCTTACGCTGATTGATTGACTCATCTTCGAGGCTTGAAAGCTTTGGAGCTTTGTAGATGACAAAGTATTCGGATGTGTAGCTCCACACTGCTGGGCAACCTTCCGGATGGAATCTGTACCTTTGTAGTATGATGTCTCCGTCATGGGTCTTGCAAAAAAAATGTATTTTCATCCAGTACACCACATGATTGACGATTCTTTACAAGTAGCTCCATGGATTCCAGCATACATGGTGTCAGGAGTATTGGCACCTTTCTGTCACGCTTGCCTCTAATTTCGACACGTTGGAAATGCTAACAGAGCATCTGCTCAACTTTAGACAAAGCATCAGCGACATCAGAATGTAGATCAGATGTGTTTCGAAGAAGATATGAATTCAACCTCATTTTTGAAACTTCTCCTGCTCTCCTGCGATTAAACACAATTACATCACACAGAGTTATTTGAGCAAGACTTGACCAGTTCTTCTGACTTTTCTCAAGTTTCAGTTTTTCTTGGCATAGATTAGTTTGAGTGCCGAGATGCATATGCATTTTCTTAACATCTTCAGTAAAAGGCAGAAAGTCTGGGGAGTTCCATTTCGCTTCATTAAGCGTCTTCAACGCTGAGGCAGACACAAGTTCATTCCATTTTGTGGTATACATTTGCTTAAACATTTTCATGCTTTGGACATCAGCTTTGTCTCCTGCAATCATTGGTTCACATTCTGCAATATCAGCCATTTTTTTTAGGTTGTGTCCCAGTTTTAATGCCAAAGAGGGAATTCCGAAGACTTCATTTTCCTCTTGGAATCCTGAGGTATCTTTAACAGCCTTGATAACGTGATAGAAGTTTGCAGGTATGAAAAAGACTTTAATGCTTTGCAGCTTTCCCACTTTTCTAGCACACAACAACAGCCTTCTAGCCTCACGCATTTTAGCTCTGATGTATTCATGTTTGGTTTTGTCATTACCCATTTTGTTGCACAAGTGTTCTCCAAATTTAATTATGCAAACATCACTTTTAACCGCATACGTAACTTCATCCTGCTTCATGTCACTAATCAGTTTCCATAATTTTTTTGTTACTCCTTCAGGAATGGGCTCTGCATAAGAACAGAGTGCTTGCACCCTGGTTCTACCAGGTTTTGTGACCTGGCACTTCTTAGCCAGGTTGCATCTTGACATATGCCTCCAAAGTCCTTTTCGTCGGAACAGCCCTTGACAGTTCAGACAGTGCATGTAGTCCTTGAAGTTCACATGTTTAGCATTGGATTGTTGACGTGGCACCAACACTCCTTTGCCAGCTTTTATGACATTTGTGTTATGAGCACGATTTCCTTTATTTCTTAAAATTCTCAAAAAACTCAGATTAATCCTCCTTTCTTTAGAACTCTTCGGATAAGAAAGAGCTTTTGCTACTTCCACCTCATTCTTATGAACTTGTGTCAAGTGTCTTGCTATTTTGCAGAAAGGTTTGAAACAGTAAAGGCAATACTGCTTTTTGTTGTACATACTTTGGCCATATGCAGTCTTCTTCAGCTTCATTACTGAAACCTCACTACTGTATGCACTGTCTGAACGGGCAAGGGTCTCATTTTTATCTGATGAGGAGAAAGTATCAACAGTCTCATTTATTGGTACATTGTGAGATGAGGGACTGGACAAAGGCTGTGAAAGGCTCTTCTCAGAATCTCCTGAACCGCTCTCAGATGCAGGCACATAATCGTCATCACTGTTGTCAGTGCTGCTGATAAAGTAATCTGTGTTACTGATGTCTAATGATTTCTTGGTAAGCTGTAAATAAATAACAGAATTAGTTTAAGACTAATCAAAGTGGATCTCTCTGTATGCATGATTAAGAAATTGAAAAAATATTTGAGATTCAAATAAAAGATCTACTAAATCTACAATAAAAAGTTTGTACCACCTACTTTTTTTTTTTTTTTTTTTTTTACAAACCCAGGGCCCTATCATACACCCAGCGTAATGCAGTTTTCCTTTTCAAATTCATTGCCATAATGTTTAAACAGCAAAGGCACTTGTTTAATGTTCTTTTTAAATGTCTGCGTAAATAAAGATTTTGCCCTATTGAACAATATATTTTATTTTAAGAAACATTTTAAATATTTTGGAACAGTAAACATGTCAGGCTGAATAATTAAAAGAAATCATTGACTTCTGCGGTCTTCATTAGTTTAAAAAAACAGATTTTTTTTACAACTTGAAAAGGCATCTTTATCTTTTCTGTGGATATAAAGAAAAGCCACTGCACTGTTCAGCTCTGTTGTATGCTTGGATGTTGGTTTATAAAAGATTTGAGATTAGATTAGATGTTTCCTTAATCATCGGCTGACCAGTAGCTTTTGATGTGGATTAGGGATGTCAATTTCCACAAAATCGCACGATCAATCATCAATTAAATTAATGTTCAATTAATTGTTAACTTTAATAGTGTAAGATGTGTCTGCTTTATGGCATGAAAAGCAAGTATTCCCACCCAAGCAAAATGTATTTTTTTCTTTAAAAAAAAGACTAGTTTAAGGGTTTAAATTTACACAAAATCCCATGATCGATCATCATTTAAATTAACGACCAATTAACAGATTGTTCATTATCCTCAATAATGCGAGATGTCTTGCATTATGCGATATGTGTCTTATATAACGTGAGATGTGTTTTATGGGGTGTAATTTAGATTTAATTCGCAAGCATCCCCACCAAAAGAAAATAATTTTTTTTCTTAAAAGTCTAGTAAAATTGTGAAAAGAAGCAACAATTGCGCATTTAATATCATCGTTTGATGACTAAATGTAATGACCAAAATACAGTGCTTCAATCAAAAAACTTGACCTGAAGAATAAGCCGATGCAATGCGTAATGATCCCTGCATAATGATCACTGCGATCTAAGCAAAGCGTTAATTTTATATACAGACTGTAAATATAAAAAAGTAAGTTATTTTAAGTAATGGAACACTATATAAAAAAAAAAACAACAACTCATATAGTAGCCTATGCTCAATAAACGCGCCTCGTCATAGCTGAACATCACTGCTGTCAGTGTACGCACATCTGTTTAAAGCTTCTGTAGAGAACAGAATTACGTTTCGTTACGACATTGATAGGATCTGTTGTTTTCAAGCTCTTTCCTCTTTAATGAGATACTTTATTTGAAATCTGTAATTCTTGTCCTTCACCCTAGGTGCACTTGCTCCATGCGCTTATATAAGTTCCCTAAGCTGTCATTGCCATATACTTAAACAATAGTTAACAAAAAAAAAAGAATAAAAATTACTTTTTACTCTCCCTCAAGTGGTTCCAAATTTTTGGAGTTTCTTTATTCTGTTAAACACAAATGATGATATTTTAAAGAAAGCTGGAAATCTGTAACCATTGACTTCCATAGACAAATACTATTCCATAGTCAAAAACAAATACGATGGGAGTCAATGGTTATAGGTTTCCAATATTCTTCAACATATCTTATTTTGTGTTCAATAGAACAAAAGATAAACAGATTTGAAACCAGTGAAGGGAGGGTAAATAATTGGAAGAATGTTTTAGGTTTTGTTGAGATCTCCCTTATGCCTAAGCTTTGATAAAATGAGCTGTTGTGTTTAAATGCTTATAGCATGAATAACAAAGGAGACCGTTAACAAACAATCTCAGCAATACAACTGAAACTGTAAACTAAATGCAGTCTTTAGACAAATTGATCAGCACACACACAAGTGAGAAACGTACAAATACACTCTCAGTCCTCTTTAGTTCTGGGACATCACAGGCTCTTGGCGATGAAGAAGAACTGGGAGATTCTAGAATAACTGTCTGCGTTACTATCCATGTCCTGGACAAAAAAAAATTATGTCAGTTTTTTTCCCAATACTCCCCATCCCAACATTTGATGTTTCATTTACTTGAAACAAGTTAATATAATGCATAACATACAAATATTTTTTTACTTTATTATACTTTACAGTTTGACATGCTTTCAGACTGGTACTGGCATGTGATATTTGAATTTGCATGAATGCTTAATTTTGTCTTGGCAATTATGTAGGGAAAGTTTTTGTATATATATATGTTCATGTAATAATAAAAACATGATGATAATAATAATAATAATAATAATAATAATAATAATAATAATACAATTAATATTTGACACATGAACATATATGACTTGTAAAACTTGTCATAAAATGAACAAGTTACAATGTGAACAATTTAACTGTAATATTATACAAACCAATGTGTATAATTATTTAAGATAATAAAATAACATGAAATTAATAATAACAAATACATTATAAAGATATAAGAATCACCTTCTGTATAGCTGAATGTCTCTTTTTGCATTTATTGTGATGCTCTCGGAGTCGTGTGATACGACGTTCAAACCTGCTTGTGTCTTCGTTTAATCTGTATGGAAGCAAAGTAAAATCAATAAATGTACACATACTGAACTCAGCATTAGGCCACATGTGTGATACACAACTAGAAGCGGCTAGTATTCAATTAAGTATTCTTACGTTAACAAAACATGCCTATACTGTCTTTTAATTGGAGCACGAATCCCACTAAAGAAATAAACCGTTAATATCACGCCATTTCTAACACAGGTGTCAACTTGTGGTCAGCATTACTAACGCAGCCTCTATGTTTAAACTTTTAAATTATGAATATGAGAGTCATTGGTAAATCTTAAAGCACATTATTTATTTATTATAACCTTAAAGCGTATGAAAAATGTTTACAACACATGTGCTCTTAGGTTAAGGCCTTCAAATAGTTCTCAGTTAACTGTGAAGTATTTATGTTTAGACGATGTACAGCTGTCCAAAACTATAATTTATATAGAATATTCATGCAAATCTGTACTGAAAGTTAATTACGACACAAACAATATGCTTGCTAACATTAGTTAACCTCAACCGTGAACAACTAACGTTAGCCTTGCTATATACCCAAAGCAATCGTAACAACGTGCTTAATCTGTTAAATTGTACAGCGCTCCGCGCTTGCATCATCCAGTGGGGGAGGGGTGGTTGCGGTGTGGACTTCATATGTCAGGTAAACACACCGTTCGGGATTGTTTCATTGTACTCATCAGGCCTTCTGTTCTGACCATCTATTGCCAGTTTTGTTTAGACCCTTACATTAAGCTGATTTATGTCTGATGTAAAACACAGACATTTTTTAACCATGGAAATAAAAACAAAAATTATATTTAGTATACAAATGTGTTTATTAGGCTATATTTTAATATAAAAAAAATTTGATTAATAAATTAAACCAAAATTATAAATAAACAGAGCAACACAAAAAATGTCATTTTAAAAGTTTTATTTTTTAGGTTTCTCCCACACCTTTAAGAGCCATTACTCTGAAACCATGATAATACATGACCATTTTAAAACTGAAACAGGCATTGCAGAACATGGCATTGCATTAGTCTTATCAATGGTTATGTTGGCTTATCTGTTTATGAAGTTCCGTTGCGATTACATACAGTAACTTGGTGTATACTGAATTTGGGTCTTAGGTCTGCGCTTCGGTGGATTTGCTTTTCAGTGTTTGATCTTTCAGCAGTGTTGTGAATTTCTAGAAGAGACCAAAACCAGGAAGACTCTCGGGTAATGTTCAAAGCAGAATCCTTTAATAAGAACTCGGCATCGCTGTGG
>CAIGQW010052771.1:1143675-1169767 GCA_903798125.1 Danio choprae | reverse complement strand
TATATATATATATATATATATATATATAATTATGCTTATGCTCTGTTTGACAGGTTAGCCATTTTGCTACTTGTGCCTGCCTGAGCAATAGAAAGCAGTTTCCATCTTTCTTCAGAACTATTCCAAGTGATTACTACCAGAGCAGAGCACTGGCACAGTTAGTCAAACACTTTGGGTGGACCTGGATTGGAGCAGTGAGAAGCGACAATGACTATGGAAACAATGGCATGGCAACATTTGTAGAGGTAGCTGAGAAAGAAGGAGTGTGCATTGAGTATTCAGAGGCCATATCAAGGACAAATTCCAAAGACAAGATTGCCAAGGTTGTTGAAGTAATAAAAAAAGGCACTGCTAAAGTCCTCATGGCATTTCTGGCACAAGGTGAAATGGATGTGTTGCTGGAAGAGCTTATTAGGCAAAATGTAATTGGGCTACAGTGGGTAGGCAGTGAATCTTGGATTACATCAAGTTACTTGGCAACTGAAAGAGTTTCAAACATCCTTGGTGGTGCAATTGGCTTTACAATTATCAAATCAAAAATTCCAGGCCTGAAAGAATTCCTACTTAAAGTCGGTCCATCCCAGAACCTTTCAAATGCTCTTCTGGGGGAATTTTGGCAGATGGTGTTCGGTTGTTGTTTCTCTCCTACAGTCTGCCCTAATTTTGAGCATGCAACATTTTGTGATGGATCTGAAAATCTGAGCAATGTTAGTAATGCGTTCACAGACATATCTGAGCTAAGGATTTCAAATAATGTTTATAAGGCAGTCTATGCTATAGCTTATGCACTGCATAACACAATAGCTTGCAAAACCTCAAATGATGGAAATAAAAACATAACATGTGGAGATATGGATTTATTGGTTTCCAGCCAAGTAAGTGATTCTTGTAAATATATTTAGAATATAATGAAATATCTAACACATATTAACAAAGTAAATACAATTATAATAATAAAATCTCAGGTCCTGCATTCACTTCAAAATGTGAATTTCACAATGGACTCAGGTGAGACAGTGTACTTCGACAAAAATGGGGATCCTATGGCAAGATATGAGCTAGTAAACTGGCAGAAAAATGGAGCAGGGGAAACAAAGTTCATCACTGTAGGACAATATGATGCCTCGCTATCCAGTGAACAGCAGTTTGTCATTAATTCGTTCGATATAATTTGGGCAGGAGACAGTCCCACGGTATGTACATAGTAAATGCATTATGTTGAAGTCAATACAAATGAAAAAATAAGACAAAGTAGTGCAACAAAGTAAGAATGTGTAAACATGACAGAAACCAATCTCAGTGTGCAGTGAGAGCTGCCAGCCAGGATTCAGGCAAGCTGTGATAAAAGGAAGACCAGTATGCTGCTTTGAATGTTTGCAGTGCCCATCTGGAGAAATTAGCAATACTACTGGTGAGACAACCAGTAACTTGATACATAGAAACAAAAACACCATTTAATGTCAAGATTTACATTTGATGTGGTGCACAATTAATAGCATTTTAATATTTCCTCAATGTCATACCAGAGAATGATGCATGTATAATGATATATCTTTTTTTGTTGTTGTTGTTATTCATCTCTTTATTTTTGTGTTTTTAGATTCTGCTGAATGCATCAAATGTCCATTAGAATACTGGTCAAATAAAAACCACAGCATCTGTGTTCTCAAAAAGGTGGAATTCCTTTCATTCGAGGAAAACATGGGAATACTTTTGACTGCATTCTCATTAACCGGGGTTTCTTTAACAATTGCAGTTGCTGTAGTGTTTTACCAATTTATAGACACACCTCTTGTGAAGGCCAGCAATACAGAACTGAGCTTTTTGTTGCTCTTTTCATTGTCTCTGTGCTTTCTCTGTTCACTTACTTTCATTGGGCGGCCCACTGAGTGGTCCTGTATGTTGCGTCATTCATCATTTGGGGTCACTTTTGCTCTTTGTATGTCTTGTGTTCTGACAAGGACAATAGCAGTGGTAATGGCCTTCAAGACCACAGTGCCTGGTTCAGGGGTCCCTCATTGTTCATTACCATTACAAAGAATTAGTGTTTTCTGTTGCACTGTTTTTCAGGTGATGATATGTACCATGTGGCTGGCACTAGCTCGTCCAGTGCCATATAAAAATAGCATGTATTCATTAGATAAAATTATACTTGAATGTGATCTAGGTTCAGCTCTAGGTTTCTGGGCTGTACTGGGTTACATTGGATTGTTATCGGTGCTGTGTTTCTTTTTGGCTTTTCTGGCTAGGAAACTGCCTGATAATTTCAACGAAGCCAAATTTATCACATTCAGTATGGTCATATTCTGTGCTGTTTGGATCACCTTTATACCAGCGTATGTCAGTTCTCCTGGAAAACTTACAGTAGCTGTCGAAATATTTGCTATTTTAGCTTCTACATTTGGTTTGTTGTTCTGTATATTTACACCAAAATGCTACATTATCATATTCAAGCCAGAACAAAACACAAGGAAACATATTATGGGCAAAACCTACAGTAAATCACAATAAACTCATGCTGTTTCAAATACTATATAGGGAATCATGATTTAGACATTGCTGTAGTCATTCTGAAAACATAAAATGCAAAGAAAATGTTTATTTAACTATTGTAAAGCTTGAAATCTGCAAAACATAAGCATCACAATATATATAACAAAACTGTTTTAAATGGTTTATTTGACCAAATAATTATTATTCATAATAGACATAAACAGATCCAAAATACACCAATATGCTCTGCATAGCTATTATCAGTTGTCATAAATAAAATACATAACTAATATTGGAATGAAAATGTTGTTTAAAGCTCTTTCTGGTGAGACATATTGTACCTAATCTAGTGAATTGACAGAGGATAGGTCCAAATGTCTAAATGAGGCCTATTAAAGTTACAGCAGCTGGCTAATAGAGTGTAATCAAGAATAGATAGGAAATGTCAAATAAAAAGACACTTATAATTGACATATTAGAATGTTAACGTCATCAATTTTGTCATATTTTCACATGGGTTCAAAATAAATTATGGTAACTAATTATGAAGACTAAATATAAAAACACCCACTCAGGCCACATTTACACACAAGAGTCTGGTTGTGGATGTTAAATCATGTTAACTTCCTTATTAACCCATATAACTAATGTACAAACGCAAATCAGAAAAAGTTGGGACTTTTTCTGATTTGTGGTCGTAAACCCTAGTCCTCAGCTGGCCCTTGACCTAGTATTTATGCACTAAATACCACAAGTTTGGGAAGACCACCAAGTCCCCCAAAACTTTGGACATGCTCCTGTAACAAATGCTACTAAGCCCAGTCAAACTGAAAACAACAAACTAAAATAAAAAAATACAATGCATTTCAAGACACATTTGATTTATGACACATATGATTTTTTGTAACAAGGACACATAGTAAGTTGTAATTAGCAATACACGTAATAATGCAGACACAGATAAATGGGGTGACACTATGAGGCTCTTTGATCACAACACCTAATAGTTCAAACACATAGGAGCCAGAAGCCCTATGGACCATGAAGTCACCACATAGAATCATTGTATGTGTGCTTACACACACAATGAATTTGTTTTGGCTACAGAAGCTTCCAGTGTACATAAAGTGACAAGTGACAACACAAAATAAATATGAAAAAGACAACAAACATTAAACAGATGCAATTAGTCAAAAAGCTCTGGATGTTGAATTGTATGTACAGATTTGTTATAAATATATATGTGGACAAAATATGTAAACAAAGAATCCTTTTCTTTCTGAATCTGTGTCTTCAATAAAACTTATTCGACAAAAAAAAAGATTTGTTATAAATATACAAGTTATACGGTGCTGTGTACAACTGCGTAGAAAAAGTATTGCACTGTAAATTGTTGTAAGGTGCTGTGAACAAGTGCGTATGAGAAAGTATAGCACGTTTATTGCACAGTAGGGGAATATTTAACTGTTCATGAGGTAGATGGCCTGAGGAAAGAAACTTTTCCTGTGTCTGGCTGTTTTTGTGCTTGGTGCTCTGTAGCGCCGACCAGATGGTAACAGGTCAAACAGGAAGTGCGCTGGGTGTGAGGGGTCCAGAGTGATTTTGTAAGCCCTTTTACTCACTCTGGAAGAGTACAGTTCTTAAAGTGTAGGAAGGGTAATGCCAGTGATTTGTTCAGCTGTCCAGACTATTCGCTGTAGTCTGCGGAGGTCTGTTTTGGCAGCTGAGCCGAACCAGTCGGTGATTGAAGTGCAGAGGATGGATTTGATGACAGCTGAGTAGAACTGTACGAGCAGCTCCTGGGGCAGGTTGAACTTCCTCAGCTGACGGAGGAAGTACAGTCTCTGCTGGGCTTTCTTCACAATAGAGTCTATGTGAATGTCCCACTTCAGATCCTGAGAGATGGTGGTGCCCAGGAACCTGAATGACTCTACTGCAGCCACAGTGCTGTTCATGATGGTGAGTGGGCGGAGTGCAGGGGGGGTTCTCCTAAAGTCCACTATCATCTCCACCGTTTTGAGCGTGTTTAGCTCCAGGTTATTGCATCTGCACCATAAAGCCAGCCACTCCACCTCCTGTCGGTATGCAGACTCGTCACCATTCCGGATGAGGCCGATAACAGTAGTGTCATCCACAAACTTCAGGAGCTTAATGGAGGGGTATTTTGCAGTTTGGCGTATAGGGAGAAGAGTAGTGCGGAGAGGACACATCCCTGGGGGGCGCCGGTGCTGATGGTGCGGCTGTCGGATGTGATTTTGCCCATTCTGACTAGCTGTTGTTTATCTGTCAGAAAGCTGGTAATCCATTGACAGACAGAGCTAGGAACAGAGAGCTGGGTCAGTTTGTACTCGAGCAATGATGGGACGATGGTGTTGAAGGCAGAACTGACGTCCTTGCGTAGTTCCCTGGTTTGTCCAGATGTTGTAGGGTATATTGCAGTCCCATGTTGACTGCATCATCCACAGACCGGTTTGCTCTATAGGCAAACTGCAGAGGGTCCAGTGATGTCCTTAAGATATGCTAGCACCAGTCTTT
The DNA here is from genome assembly GCA_903798125.1 of Danio choprae. NCBI lineage: Eukaryota > Metazoa > Chordata > Actinopteri > Cypriniformes > Danionidae > Danio > Danio choprae. Next base: position 1,164,739 of record CAIGQW010052771.1, on the reverse strand, counting down.
CAAATGACTTAATGGCCACAGATGTTAAGGCAATAGATCTGTAGTCATTGAGTCCTGTGATCTTTGGTTTCTTCGGGATTGGAATGATGGTGGAACGCTTAAAGCAGGATGGAACTTTGCACTGTTCCAGTGGTCTGTTGAAGATCTGTGAGAAAATGGAGGCCAGCTGGTCAGCGCAGGTTCTCAGACAAGCTGGTGAGACGCCGTCTTGGCCTGGTGCTTTCCTTCTCTTCTATTTCCTGAAGAGCTGACGCACATTATACTCACTGATTTGAAGTGCAGGGGGGGGGGGGGGGGGGGGGTGGGGGGTTGGGGGGGGGTGGAGGGATTGATGGCTGTGTAGAGAGTCACGGCGGGTGTGGGGTGTCTGGTCGGCGGTCTCAAATCTACAATAGAACATATTCTACCATAGTCTACCATTATCTGCTTTGTTGCTGTCACACCCTCTGCTCGCTCTCAGTCACCATCCACCACACCCATGAACCCTCACCAGACTACTAATCACGCACACCTGCAATCACCCACGCACTATATATACTCACTTCTGTCATTCACTCACCGGCTGGAATCAAAGTTGGATGGTTGTCCTTCGTCTTCTTGTGCCAATTTCTCCTGTGCTCCTCCGTGGATGTCCTTTTCCTCCAGTGGATACAAAGTGCCTGATTCAGGGAAGTGGCTTTTGTTATACTGGTGTTTGCCAAAGATTTGCACTCGCCTCATGATCTGTGTGTGAGCTAGCTTCTTCTCCGCTACACCAGTCACTTGTTTCACGTTTCCGCTATTGCTGCATTACACAATAAACCCTTGAAGAATTTTTTCCTTTTCTGCTTTGTGTGGCCGTGACAGGATTCCAGCCCTTCAAAAAAACTAAACGATCGCAGCTAATGGAGGTTAATGCTGCTATGACCAGAGTCTCTCCGGATCCGTTTGCGTATGCTCTCTGGAATGCTGGCAGTCCGGCGACATCAACATACCACACCTTCGTCAGCCATTTTAGGGAGGTGTTCGCTGTGCACGATGAACTCATTACACTCCGACAAGGTAACACCTCCATTCACGAATATACACTGCACATCAGAACACTCACCGCCAGTAGTGGCTGGAATCAGATAGCCCTACTAGCGGTGTACCGAAAGGGTCTCAGATTTGCAAATAAATGGTCATATATAATGATAACGCCAATTTAGAGACTTTTATTAAAAAAGCCACCAGTGTGTGCCAACACCTGTCCCACCTCTCCATCTTCGGAGTATGTGACCACCGCCTGGATTCCTTCACCACCACAGTCTGCAGACGAACCCATGATCATGGATTCCTATCGTCTCGACACTTTGGAGCACAGAGACTAATCTGGAACAGGCTGTATCTGTACTGTGGGGAAGCATCTCACCTCATCTCCGCCTGCCCGGTTTGCTCGCCTCGTCCAATGGTGAGTAACATTTCACTTACTCCTTCTAATTCTCACATACCCCATATTGAAGCCCAACTGAGCATTGATTCTTGTACTATTCCCCCTACATGTGCTGGTGGATTCTGGAGCTGCCGGTAACTTCATCTCATCTCATTATATCACCAAACAATGTATACCCACAATAAGTAACGAAATTCACTACCAAATAACTACCATCCAAAACTCACCATTGGGCGATGGCAAAATATCCCGGCGGACCAAGGAAGTCACCCTCAAATCCTCTTATGATTATCAGGAGAGGCTAATACTACTGGTCCTTCCCCGGGCGAATGTGGACGTTATCCTTGGCAAACCCTGGCTCGTGCAACACCAACCCAACATTAATTGGGGCACAGGAGAAATCCTCGGATGGAGCGCTGCATGCAAGGATCACGGCTATAAATCTCCTCCAACGGATCATAAACCACATCAGGATTCCCTCTCCATCCACGCCACCACCGTTGAAAACCCTACCCACTCCTCCTCCATCACCATACCGGCTATCTACACCCCCTTTTCCGATGTTTTCAGCTAAAGCGAGCCACCTTGGCAGCAGGCGAACCCTCTCGCTCCTTCAACAGAAGTACTGGTAGCCGAACATGACCAAGGACATCGCCCAGCACATCCGGGGATGCTCAGTCTGTGCCATTACCACTACTCCTCGTCACCTTCCTGAAGGTAATTTACAATCACTTCCCATTCCCCATCATCCCTGGACACACCTCAGTATGGATTTCGCCACAGACTTGCCTCCCTCACAAGGTTATACTACAATTCTCGTGGTGGTAGACCGCTTCTCCAAAGCCTGTAAACTAATCCCTCTCAAAAGTCTTCTCACAGCTCTCGAAAAAAACCGAAGCACTCTAACCACGTTTTCCGAAATTATGGGCTCCCAGAAGACATTATGTTTGACAGGGCCTCAATTAATTTCCAGGGTCTGGTGGGCGTTCTTCCGACTTCTGGGCATGACCATCAGTCTATCATCTGGTTGCCATCTTCAAACCAATGGGCAGACTGAGCGGAAGATCCAGGAGATCTCTCGTTAACTCCGGACATACTGTCCACATCATGCTCAGAAGTATGCTCAGAACTCCCTTCGCCAAACCTCCACTGAACTAACCCCTTTTCAATGTGTTCTAGGATATCAGCCTTCCCTGTTCCCATGGACCGGCAAAACCTCTGAAGTACCCGGGGTAGACCACTGGTTCCAGGAAAGCAAGAGGGTGTGGAACTCAGCAAACATCCATCTACGGCAGGCAGTACGGAGGTATACTGACGCCGCTAATCGCCACAGGTTACCTAACCTCACTTACCATCTGGGAGATAAGGTATGGCTCTCTACTAGGGACATCCACCTCCGTCTGCCCTGCCGTAAGCTGAGTCCCTGTTACATATGGTCCATTGTCCATTCACTATCCACTTTCAAATTAACCCAGTCACATACCATCTCAATCTGCTTCCAAGTTATCGGATCTCCCCCACATTTCACATATCATGAAACCTCACTCTGACCCAGTTTTTTCTCCATCCACAGAAACAGAACCGCCTCCCCCTCCAGAACAACCTGAAATCCTCGGCGACAACCTATATCAAGTCCAGGAAGTTCTAGACTAGACAGTCCTTGATAGACTGGGAAGGATTCTGTCCCAAGGAGAGATCGTGGACACCCCACAATGACATCCTGGATCCGACTCCACCATCGACATCCGGACTGTCCAGCTTTCTGAGGTCGAGGTCGTCCCTGCCGCCAATTTAGGGTGCCTGGAGTCACCCGTGGAGGGGGGTAGTGTCACACCATCTGCTCGCACTCAGTCACCATCCACCACACACCACACCCGTGAACCCTCACCAGACTACTAATCACCTGCACCTGCAATCACCCACGCACTATATATACTCACCTCTGTCAATTACTCACCAGCTGAAATCAAAGTTGGATGGTTCTCCTTCATGCTCCTTCGTCTTTTTGTGCTGATTTCTCCTGTGCTCCTCCGTGGATGTCCTTTTCCTCCTGTGGATGCAAAGCGCCTGATTCAGGGAAGTGACTTTTGTTATACTGATGTTTGCAGAAGATCTGCACTCACCTCATGATCTGTGTGTGTGCTAGCTTCTACTCCACTCCACCACTTACTTGTTTCACCTCTCCGCTATTGTTGCATTGCACAATAAACCCTTGAAGTAAATCCTGCTTTGTCTCCTTTGTGTGGCCGTGACAGTTGCTGTTTAGAGTATGTGATAATTGTATCAGGAAAACAACCCAGTCAATATCCAAGTTAACTCCAGATCAAATGGTTAACACAAACCTTTCTTTCAGACAAATATTAAAAACTAACAGATCATCGCCAAATGATAGCAGACTTTTAATTTTACTACACGACTTCTGTATGACAACTGAAACTGTATATGTTTTCCAATGAATTAATCATGCACAAGTATTGGTTTGTCATATGTGGGATGAATGAATGTTGAAAACCTTTCTTTTTCTTTCACTTCCTTCTATTTATATTTTAACCAAACATGTATAATAATAATGTTTTGTATTAACAGTGTAGGAATGCAAATTATCATATGCATTTGTTTATATTGCAAAACATGTCTTTTTCACCAAGAGTCATACAGTTTCTGGAGTCTTCTCTGGCTCTACTGCTATCAGGCTCTCTTTGGGGCCTACTCTGTGTTCTTTGTCTCTCCCTCTCCATTCCCCTGTCTCTCTCTCTTAGCTAACTTTAAGCTAACTTTAATTACATTTAAGATGGGTACAATTAACATCATATGTTTTTTATTATTTCATGTTTTATTATTTAATACAATTATTTTGTAACTAATTCAGTTGTAACCATAGCAAATAACTTTTGATTTAAAATCAACACTTGCTCCATATTGCAATACAATCACAAAATAGCAACGCTCGCACACATTTTTAGCTATTAAAACTGCCCTTATTTCCATTTTTGGTATAAGATTGCAGAAGGATGGTTTGACTAGAAATGTAGTTTTTCACCATCATACTGATAACTTTTTAGTCATTTGGCAGAATTACAGCTCAAACTGCTGTAGTTAAATCACCATTTCTTACAACAGTATAAGTTTATAATCTAAACTATACATTAAGCATCATAATGTGATGTCCCACATCCACACTCCAAGGACACACCTCCTCTGCATGCAAAACAAATAGCATAAAAAGCAACTAAAGCCTAGTTCACACTACAGGATTTTAAGCCCGATTTGGAAGTTAACAAGTTCGCTGACAGATCTGGAAAAAATCTGGGGGTGCTCGGCCCTCAGCAGACTTTATGTGTGAACTACTGAACGCCAATGAAAGAGCATGTCAGCATGAGCTGAATGGCCATTGTGATTAAGAGTTTAACAGAAACGTCTGTGAATGGCCAGAATGGGCATTGATGCACTCGCTTCATTCTGTGTTATTCTGTAACTATTAGAACTACCATACTGGTCATTCCGACCATTCTCATATAAGACGTCATATTGTCAGATCATATTTACATTCAACGCTTCTATTGAGATATTAAAATTAAGCTTTGAATGTCTGTCATCATATTTTATGACACCATTACCCTAAAAATATTTTTGGTAATTCAGCCTATAAATATGTAGTTAAGATACTAAAACACGCAGAAAGGTCTGGGTCTCGCTTTCATTTTCACTTTAAAACAGGAGCTATTTTGCAGCACAGAATATGCTGTTTTGAAGGATATATCTGAAGTAAATTCATATTTTTTCTATGAGAAAGTTATGTTTAAGGGCCTCATGGTGGCGCAGTGGGTAGCACGTTCGCCTCACAGCAAGAAGGTCGCTGGTTCGAGCCTCGGCTGGGTCAGTTGGCGTTTCTGTGTGGAGTCCAAAGACATGCGGTATAGGTGAATTGGGTAAGCTAAATTGTCCGTAGTGTATGTGTGTGCATGAGTGTGTATGGATGTTCCCCAGTGATGGGTTGCAGCTGGAAGGGCATCCGCTGCGTAAAACATATGCTGGATAAGTTGGCGGTTCATTCCACTGTGGCGACCCCAGAATAATAAAGGGACTAAGCCGAAAATGAATGAATGAATGAAAGTTATGTTTATGTTAGCAGGAAGTTGCTAGTCAAAAAGGCATGTATATTTAAAGTCACAGCGAAAAGTAACACATGCATGAAGTCATGTTGACCAATATGGTAATTAAAGGTAGAAATGCTTAGTTCTTTATGGTTTTGTAATAAAAAAAAATAACAATGCTAGAAAAAAATACACATGTTTACAAAACATCAGGGTATATAGATATGTGTTTTTTTTCAAAGAGTTATTAAATTACAAAAATTAAAAACTCTCTGACTGCCTCTGTAGTTCTAGTGTTAAAACCACATCTATCCACTTGAACCTTGCAGATGAGCATTTGATCCGCTGACGCATCAGCTGACTGACGATGTTTTTAAACACTCCCACTCTTGCGGATCATTTACGTAGTGTTGCATAGTGTGAACACCACAGCGATTAAAAGACAAAAAAAATCAAGTCATGTAGTTTGAACAGCATAGCGATCTGCCAATGTTTAAAGTCATGTAGTGTGAACTAAGCTTAAAGGTGCCTGACAACAATCACTTACAACTGTAACATACTGTCTGGTTTAAAGGGCACCTATGATGAAAATCATCTTTTGTAAGCTGTTTGGACAGAACTGAGTGTAGGTATACTGTTCACTGTCATATTGGAGTGATATAAAGACAATAAGTCTCTTTTTTTTATTTCCTGATGTTGAAATAGGATCCAAATCCCTCCCATTTTGAGGCCGACCGCAACTTGACGTAGGAGAGCGGTTTCCCCGCCCACAAAATTGATTGACAGCCACGACTGTCTCCACTAACATGTCTCCATAGTAACGCGTATAATCATATCAACAAGACAGGATGTGCGCAAAGCAATTGGGATTAAAGGATCTGTTTGGCTCGCTGTGATCTTCAATCCTCATCAAATGTGATCAAGAATAAGTTTAACACGTTTAAAACATTTTTAAAAGAATGCATGTTTGTAATCACAGCGATTTTACCTTCTCTACTTCACCACCACAGCCACATATCAGCACAATTATAAAAGAAAACGTTTCAATCCCGGTTTGTGGACGTTAAATCGGGTTTATTTTGTACATTAACATAACGAATATCCATACAACAGTGGAAGTTAATGTGTATCCTGTCACATTTGGCGTGCAAAAACAGTGCAAAGTAAAACGCGCAAGCTGTGTGTGTGTGTGAACCTTGTAACGACATTGTGTGTGACTCATCGCAGAAAGACTTGAATTAACTCCACAACAAATACATCAAATAATCATTGGGAAAGTTCTTAATGTAGTATTTGACACAAAAGACTTCTCTTAAATCTTGAAAAAAAGTGTAAACTAGGTGACCTCAAGTTCCAATAATTTAACCAGTGGTCACCCTGTATTAAGGGACAGAACAGATGGAGTGAGCAGAAGTACTTTGTGTCCACATCAGTTAGACAGGCCTTGCCCTGCTTTCTATTAGCTACATGACAAAGAATACTCTAACGTGTTTAATGCATAGCTCCAGTAAGTGTGTAACCAAATATTATTTTAAGATAGATAATATTTCTCTGTTTAATTTTTACTTCTATGGAGTTCTTCTAGCTCCATAAGGATTACAATTTATTAAGTCATATACAGGCTACTAGTCAATATACATTATTATTTTAACTTTAAGAAATTAATGGCAAGAAAAGTAAATGCTTGAATGGTTATACAACATACTCAAAGTATGTAAAGTTAAGATTAATTTTGCATTACAATAAAAGGGGGGAGTGTAGCATGTTATTTAATAAAAAGTCACACATTTACTCTCATTTGTTTTTTTCTTTCTTATATATTTCTTAGTATATATTACTTTCCTTCGCTGATGCAGCTGTATGGTTTTTTCATTATAATCAGCTTTAATTCCTTGTACGCCACCCTTAAATCATCCAGCTCCGCCTTTGTCCTTTTTTTCTCATCTTGACTTTCCATGGTGATTTGTTTATTTGCCGATCGACTCAAAATGCCTTCAGGTATGCACCATGCACGCACATTAACTCTCGATTACATTTCAGAAGTTGATTAAACTTACTGGGTTTTGGAGCCAACATACAGAAAGCAGGTTTTGGCTCTTCAAACAAGAGTTAAGGGGTTCAGCAGAAGGTAAGTTAACCCAGCTTTCTAGAATACCCACCTGGTGCACATAGATAGTAAACATGTTGTCCCATAGCCATTTGGTGACAGATTTTTTTATTCTCTAAAAGTGTGTTTTAGAGCAGTTGGTATTATCTAAGAGTGTGTGCAGCAAACATGCCAGCATGTGAACTAAAGATACTGTGGTGTATGTGTAAAATGAGCCCACAGAGGTACTGGATGGAGCCTGCTATAGGAGCCTGCAATGAGAAACTACAATAACCGAAAATGTAGAGCACTGATGTTAAATATGAAATATGAAGGCGGTAAATCTTTCTCATATCTGGCACCTAAACTCTGGAACAGCCTTCCTAGCAGTTCGGGAAGCAGACACACTCTGTCAGTTTAAAACTAGATTAAAGACACATCTCTTTGCACTACCATACACAAAACACAAATGCTTTTGAAATCCAAATCCTCTAAAGGATTGTTAGTCCGCATTATTTAGGGCAACCGGAGCTGGGAACACTTCCCAAAAGACATTATAATTTGAATTGCATCTGTGCTTATGTTAGTCTGTTTTTATTATTCCCGAGGTTTCCATAATCCTGGACCAGGCCGTATCCTGAGCAGCTGCTGTGGTGGTCATGGAGGAGTGGACAGCATGAGACTGATTACTGTTATAGTTCTACACCAATAAAGACCATCTCATTAAATGTGGATTATGATTGGACATCCTCGACAAGAACACCAGGGGATTGTGATCTGTATATACACAACATAAACTTCAAAATATTGTTAGGCAAACAACAAAACAAGAGTTATTTTCTCAATAGTAGAGTAATTAAGCTGATGCTTATTAAATAAGCTGATGCTTATTAAACTTTCGAGAAAAGTAACTTATCGGGTGATCTATGCCATCTCCATCCTCTTGGATTAATACAACCAGTACCAACAGCGCTAGTATCGATCTCCAGTTTAAACTGGTGCTGTGAAATCTGGAGCTGAAAGAACAGGTGTGCTACATAAAAGTGTTTTCACACAATTAAAAGCATTTTGACAAGAATCAGACCAAAGGTATTGTGTAGAAGGATTCAGTAAAGACGCTAGAGGGTTAACTACAGTAGAAAATTTTTTACAGAAATTTCGATAGTACCCAGACATTCCCAAGAATCTTTGCAGTTCTCAGCGAGTTGTAGGAACTGGAAATTGTGATATAGCAATCACTTTAGCTTCTACTGGACGTACTTTCCCATGTCCAACCTCTTTTCCAAGGTATGTGACTGTGGCTTGACCAAATTCACACTTGGCTAAGTTCAGGGTAAGAGATGCCTTCAACAGACTTGTAAAAACTGCTCTTAACGAGACGTGCTCGCGCCAAGTCATAGAATAGACAACTAAATCATCCAGGTAAGCATTACAATTTTGTAAAATCACCTAGAACTAAGTTTACAAGAGAATGAAATGTCGCAGGTGCATTTCGGAGTCCGAAAGCCATAGATGTATATTGCGCGAACGAATCAGGAGTAACATTCGTGGTAATGGGTAACTATCTGGAACAGTAACGGAGTTAACTTTTCTATAATCTGTATGTACAATCAGGTTTCGGTACTAACAGAGATGGCGAACTCCACAGGCTATGAATAGGTTTTGCCAAATTATTTATTTATTATACCAAGTAGTTTACTTCCTTAAGCATCAGAGTTTGTTTATTCATGTTCAACGATAAGCATGCTGCTTAATAGGATGAGCTTTACCAACATCAATATCATTTTTCAACACATTCGTTTGTGTTGGAACATCGCAAAACAAACCATTGAATTCGGATATTAAAGCAGTAATATCTTCTTTCTGGTCACAAAACAGATGCTTCAGATATGAATTGAGATCACCTAAAATCTCAGAATTTTTCAGCCTTACACATTGCTGAGTGTGATGAAGTACTACATCATCAGCATCCAAATTCTCTTCAGAAGACGACTGCGTGACTGTAATAATCGGAACAACCGGTTCAGCATTTGATAAGAACGAGTCCTTTCCGAGCGTCTCTTTTGCATGATTCGCTTTAAGCATATTTATGTGACATACACGAGTTTTACATTTCTGATCAGTTGTAAGAATAATGTAATACATTTCACTGATTTTCTTTTGGATTACATAGGGACCTAAAAAACGTGCTGAAAGCGAAGAACCAGACACAGGTAGAAGTATGAGCACTTTATCACCCATAGTGAATGATCGCGCAAACGCTTTCTTATCATATTTATGTTTCATCCCTTTCTGTGCAGTAGTTAGCGCATCTTTAGCGAGTGTACACGCAGAGTGTAAACGTTCATGAAATTTGCTAACGTAATCCAGAATGTTCGTTTTTGAACTGGAATTAACAAATAGCATTCGTTCTATCAAAACTTTTGAAGGACCTCTTACCTGATGTGCAAAAACCAATTCGGCATGACTGAATCTAAGAGATTCTTGCACAATTTCTCTAGTAGCAAACAACAAAGGAACTCCTTCATCCCAATCTTTCGTTGTACTCAGACAGTATTTTCGCAACATAGACTTTAACGTCTGATGGACGCATTCAAACGCACCCTGGCTTTCAGGATGGTATGCGCTTGACACTCGATGTGTGATTGCAAGTGACTGTAAAATCTGTTAAAAAAGTTTAGATAGAAAATTTTGTTCCCTGATCAGTCGGGATAATCTGAGCTAAACCGAATGTAGAGAAAAACTTGATTAGTGCTTTGATGATTACAGGTGCTGTGATTTTTCCAAGAGGTATGGCCTCTGGGAATCTAGTTGCAATGCACATTATTGTAAGTATAAACTGATTACCTGATCTTGTCTTAGGCAGCGGGCCAACACAATTGGAATAGGAATCAAAAGGTGCAGGTGGAATTATTTGATTCGGCTTCCCAACTACTTAGCATGTGTGGCAAGCACGACAATACTTAGCCATACTTTTCTTCAAATCAGGCCAAAAGAAATGTCTTAGAATCCTATCATAAGTTTTCGTGATCCCTAAATGACCAGCAAACTGATGATCATGTGCTCTGCACTTCAATAACTGTCTGGTTTAGCTCAGCTACCCAATCAGACCTCCGAAGACTACGTCGAATAGTTCGGACTGCTGAGCGAATCACTGGTACAACCCTCTCTACTCTCCAAGAACTGTATTTATCCAGAGCGAGCAGAAGGGCTGCCAAAATCACTCTGGACCCCTCACACCCAGCACACTGCCTCTTTGAACTTTTACCTTCTGGTCGACGCTACAGAGCACTGTGCACCAGAACAGCCAGACACAGAAACAGTTTCTTCCCTCAGGCAATCCATCTTATGAACACTTTATGATAGTAATTGTGACAAACATCACTACTTGCTATACACTTTTTAGACACACACACTTATTTAAAACATACTTTACATGCCAGTTTGCACATAACAGCTGCATATGTAACGCTGTATATAGTAATATACCTGTACATACACTTGTCAACCTGCATATCTGCATTCACTACTTACTTCTATTTTTAAAATATATTTATTATCTGTTTTTTGTCCTGTCTCTGTAATTCTGTTGCACTGTAGAAACTTCTGTCACGAAAGCAAATTCCTCGTATGTGTGAACATACCTGGCAATAAAGCTCTTTCTGATTCTGATATAACACGTTGGCGGTAAGGAGTCAGAGCAACAATTTGATTCACCATTTCCCATTCCAGATTATCATCATCATCATCATCATCATCATCCGCACTCTGAAACCATTTTCGCATCACCAACTCTGTCCATAAAAAAAAATAAAAGTACTCTTCGTCTTTTTGTTTTCAACACCAGAAACAGCAGCATTAATAAGTGACATAAGAGATTTATCTTCTTTTTGAGCCATAGTAATTCTCTCACGAGACACAGGTAACTGTAACAGATTACTGTCAGTCACATCAACATCAGCCTTTCCTGCCTGATTTTCCAATGATTCCTCAATAGTGACAGTTTCACCAGCAAAAATATTCAACTACATTTCCAATCTTGCGCGGGAAAAATTTCTGGGTCTGAACAAGTGTCTAAATGGATACTCACATCTGGCTTATCCAAAACTTCCAACACTGGCGTTACCTTTCCTCTAGCCAAATCATTGCCAAGGATGAAGTCAATGCCTTTTACAGGTAATGACGAACGTACTGCAACTCGAACAAATCCTGTACACAAATCACTAGTTAAATGTATACAATGCAGCGGTGCTGAAATACAAGTCATCTCAATTCCTTGAACTATTACATTAGATCCAAAGCAGGTGTCGCCAGACAACTGTAGTTTTTCTGCTACAATAAAAGACTGCAGCGCACCAGTGTCCCTGAGTATTTTAACTTTCACCGTTTCATCACAATTTTTTGTTAGGGAAATAAATCCTTCTAAAATGAAAGTTTGTACTTGTCATCAATGTCATCATTTTTATCATGGTCAGAAACCTTAAAAGCAGTGTGTTTAAAAACCCTATGCTTTTTACTTGTGATTGTTGTTTTCTTTTTAAAACCAAGCAATCAGAAATGACATGACTTTGTTTATGACAATAGAAACAGTCGCGTTCCTCACGAACTGTGCTATTTTTAGAACGACTCGGTTGAGATTGAGCAATCTGTGATTTATCCAAACGTACAAGTGCAAAGACATTTTTGTGCGTTAAAATAAACTCATCAGCCTGAACAGCTGCATGTGAAAGGGAATTAACTTTCTGTTCATTCAAATACACAACACGGTCGGGCAAGCAATTTTTAAATTCCTCTAACAACATTAGTGTTCGCAGTGACTCAATATCATCCACTTTACTAGCTGTGCTCTATTTATCAAATAAGAGCCTTTTCTCTCGTGCAAATTCAACAAAAAGCTTCTGGAATCAGTTCATAAGCTCTTAAAATTGCGGACTTCACACAATCATATTTCAGGCTATCTTCTAACGATAAAGAAGAGCATACCTCCTGAGCTTTACCAAGCAATTTACATTGCAGTAACAATGACCAAACATCCTTAGGCCAGTGCAAAGAAGTAGCTATTCTCTCAAATGCAGTAAAGTATGAATCTACTTCTGACTCTCTAAATTGTGGTACCAAAATAATGTGCTTACCAATGTCAAAGGCGTGTGGAGCTATATCAGTCGTCATTAATATATCAAAGGCAGGGGTCGAGTTAGACAGTGGAGCAGAACAGGAGGAAATCTTCATCGCCTCCAGATCTAGTTCCCGCAGCTTGATCTGCATTTCAGCCTCGATCTCAAGTTTGCGTATTTCCAAACGCAAGTTAACTTCCGCCTGCCGTGCTTGTGCTTTATCTTGAGCCTCAATTTGTAAACGTGCCAAACAGACTTTGTCTCGCATCATCTCTGGAAACAGAGGACATTGGGGAGATCGGATCAAAGGGCGGCAAGCCAGCCTTTGCCTCCACATCAACATCACCTTGACCACTCTGCAAATCCTCCTCAGCACCCACACTGAGATGTACGACTGCCACATCATCAGGACTAACTTTTTCAACATTCTCACTCACATTTGACACTGGAAGGACATTTTCCTCATACAAACTCACCAGTATGCTATCCCTCAATTCTACCCTACGACTGTTTATTCACACTAATCTGGTAGTGATCAGCACCAGCAATAAATCTTGCTTTCTGCAAACGTTAATCTGCTCTACTGTTGGGTTTTTGGCAAAGCTTTGCAAACTAAACACCTCCATCACACAGATAAGGCAAACAAGTAGTATGATATTCCTCCGCATGAAATGCGCGCTACACGCACTAGCACAATTGTCACCACCAAACACAAGTAATCATAACTTCCGGTCTCTAAAATTTTCTAAAGAATCTCAAATAAATTATTTTGAGAATCTCTGACAAGCCCCCAATTAAATGTTACAGTTTATAAGATGGAAACACTAGGATTACAGCAACATTTAAAATTTTATGACCCCTTTATGAATGGTGGTGGAAATGGAGCAGACAAACAATCAATATTATGCCTCAATAATATTTATTTTACAAGGGGAGTAAAATAACAATCAAAAGTATATTCATTCATTTTCATTTTGGCTTAGTCCCTTTATTAATCTGGGGTCGCCACAGCGGAATGAACCGCCAACTTATCCAGCATATGTTTTACGCAGCGGATGCCCTTCCAGCTGCAACCCATCTCTGGGAAACATCCATACACACCCATTCACACTCATACACTATGGACAATTTAGCTTACCCAATTCACCTATACCGCATGTCTTTGGACTTGTGGGGGAAACCGGAGCACCCGGAGGAAACCCACGCCAACACAGGGAGAACATGCAAACTCCACACAGAAAACAATCAAAAGTATATACAAAAAAAAAACAAAACAAAAAAAAAGAAATGGTTGTAAAAAGGAAAACGAGGAACAAAAGTGGCTCCAAAGAAATTAATTAAGAGACAGAAAAGAAGAGCTGGTTTCAGATACCAGATGAGCCAACTGTTATACATTACTGTTAATAATGTTCATAATTTTGGTAAAACTAAATTTGCAATCTCAAAACTGACCAGTGACAATCAAGAATTAAGAGGTGTTTAATATTACAGCAATAAAGTACTGTAAGCAGTTCTATGTAAAGCTGTTGTGAAAAACAAATTATGCATTTGGAATTATGAGAAATTAGTTCATTAGTATTTGCTTCTGAAGGGCAGTCATTCATAGTAATATTCTACTGACGTGATTGTAAGAAGCCCAACTTACCAAGATGACACTGTAGTGGTGTTGACTGTAACTAGCACCAAGTTGGTCTTGTCCAAGATCTTTCTGCAGTCTTTAAGCAGCTGCTTAATGTGACTGTACGTCATCACAATTGCCTGAGGAATGGGTAAAATTTTGCCCTTCTGGTCTTTGGGCCTGTTTTTTGCTTCCCTGAACTCCTTTAAAAGCTTCAGCGTCACGCATTCTGAAACCCTGTTGACATTAGGTCTCTGGGCAGCCTGGCCATGAATCATGAACAGTCTGTGGATATAAAAATGCTTTGATTGAATTATGTATGATCTCTATTCTATGTCTCATTATAGTTTTTTTAGACATATAGATTAAATTATTACATAGGCAGCATAAAAGACTCAAGTCAAATGTTACAATTTAACTTGCCTCTCAGCTGCTTGTTGACCAGGGGCTGAGCCACTGCGCTTCTGTGAAGCTCTCCAAGGACCTTCCAATACCTTTTTCTTGCTCTTAAGTGAATACTTAGAGGAGGACTGATCAATGGCATTCAAACATGAATACAACCGCAAGATCTTTACTATCTCATTGGTAGATAAAGCAGTGATAGTGCAGTTGAGGCTGACGAAATACCCTGCCAGGTTGTCCACCGCATCCCATCCAGAAATACCCCTTAAATCACATCTACTGTCCTGGGCCTCAAAGGCAGCTACTGGAGGGTCAGGGTCACCAGCTGCAATGTCAGCTGCATGGCACACAGTTGTGTCAATTTCACTGTCATCTTCAGGCTCCTCTGCAGGAATTTCAGGCATGTCATTTATATGTGGAATCAACTGGTCATCTCTATTGGACAGAGCCAACAAGTACTCCACTGCAATGCGCTCCCCTGCAATATTTATAACACATTTTAATGGTGAGAGGACACACACAGGAGAGAGAGAGAAAGCAATAATCCAGTGATCTGTCCTGACACATAATCTTTCCAGTGGGTTTTCCTGGAGGAGTGAATTCTGGCATCAAAGCTTTACTAAGGACCCGTTGGCTTACGCTATTTAAATGAGACATTAAACCCACATTAAATGTCCTCATGTTTGAGGTCCCTGCCACAGACACAGCTTCTTTTTGCCCGGCTCATGTTCCATCTCGAGACCCTCTCTAACATGTACATTTGTGTGTGCATGGCATTGCATCTCCATCCTAGGAATTAAAAATGCACATATTCAGTCATTTATTTTAAAGTCTATTATTATTATTATTTTAAACTGAGAAAACTAGCATTTTATGACACAGTTATAGAACAGTAACATAAAATACAGAGACAACTAGCTGTTTGTAAATTCCATGATAACAACTTAAATCAATAAATTCAATAAAATGAAGCCAAATCTAGTTAGTGGCCAGGGTACTACTATAATACTGAAACAATAGCAATAGTTTACTTATTTGCTTATGAACTTAAAAATATACATAACATATTGCAATTTAACACTTCACAATTTACCAGGAATGAAGACACACTTTTGGCGGTGAAAACTCTCCATTCAGGATGACACCCTGCCACATCTAAGCACATTTAGGACTTTACCACCGTTCTGGAGTGTCCCTGTCTTTGTGTATAACTCGACATAGGGAGGGTCCTGGATGCACTCCAGGTGTTTTTGTTGCATCTCTCAGACATGGTCTATGCTGTCAGGGTTAATCAGACGAATCCCTGTGGTGTCAGTAAGCTCCCACACTGATTCCAGCAGCCCTGAAATCATGACCCGGATCTCCTTAGTCTTGTGTGTTCGCCGCCTGCAGTGCTTTGCGAGTTCACCTGGACTGATGCTGGCCATGAGCTGTGCCTCAGTAGGAATCTGTCCACCATGGCTACTCTTCCAGGAGGCTCTGGCTCCCCAGCATTCTGGTAGCGTCTGACGATGCCCTGGCACAGCTCCTCCAGTCCTGCACATTCAGCTGTTGTAGGAACACTGTTCAAAACCTGACCAAGCTCATTCCCAATGTTGGTCATTCATGCAGCCGTGTCCCCAATGGCACCGGCCAACTTTTTGGTAATCTAAATAACAAACATAAAGAAACGTAGACATTTTGGCAGGCCTAATTATACATTTCCTTCTTTTTTGTCACAAATGCACACACTTTTATGATTACAATGAAATTAAATCTATTCTAATTATTTACATGAATTTCTGAAGATAAACCTTATAGTCAAACCTTCATGTATTGTACCTTCTTTGTAGAATCTATTT
This sequence comes from Danio choprae, assembly GCA_903798125.1. Lineage (NCBI taxonomy): Eukaryota > Metazoa > Chordata > Actinopteri > Cypriniformes > Danionidae > Danio > Danio choprae. The sequence continues at coordinate 1,148,173 of CAIGQW010052771.1, read as the reverse complement.
TCAGGATTATATATAGGTCATAGGTGGAGGTAATCACCCCTTTCATCTCATCTAGATGGCTGACAATGTCATTGGAGTGGACAGTCTCAACAAACTGGGCGAGGGGTAGTGGCCGGAAAGGTGCAGGTGCAGAAAAGGCAGGTACAGTTGCAGACTGAACCAGGGCAAACTTTTTCAAATGATGCTCACAGTCAGAGAGGTACTGGATGGTCCGTCGGGCCCACTCTTCACTGTGGACTTCTTCCACAGCTGCCTGAAAGTAGGAGGAACTATTGCCGCTTGTCCTTAGCCTGAGGAAGGTCACACATTTCCTGTCCAGGGCTAGTTGAGTGGTAAGAACTGCTGGAAACAGGGTCCTGTGTGCCATATCCAATTGTGAAAGGATGTCCTGGCTCCATGGACACACTGGTAACTTGTATGCACTGCACAGTGCATAAGGCTCTTGGCAATCCACACCCAATCTGCTGGCTGGAGAGCTCTCTTGAACTGACTGAGAAGAAAACTTTCCCAATCAATAATAGCCTGAGGCAGAGATGGTGCAGGGTGCATAGAGGGTGCTGGACATGAGGATGGAGTGGCCTGTGGAGCTATAGATGGCTGCAAAGATGAATTAGGGTGTGGAGATGGAGTTGGCCGTGGAAATGGAGTGGCCTGTGGAGATGAAGTGAACTCTGGAGGTGGCAGCGGGGATGGAGATGGTGATTTACGTGGGGATGTAGATGGCCGTGGAGATGAAGTGTGGTGCTGGAATGGTGTAGGCCAAGGGGATAGAGACAGTTGTTATAGCAGTGGAGACTTAACGTTTTGTGGTGGTGGCGTCAGCCTTGGAAATTCCTTTTAAACCATGATGTGTATGTGTGATTTTTGGGCAGCGCCTCTGTAGGCGGGAATTGGTACTGCACTGCTATACACACTCACGCCAAATTATCCACAATTTCGCGCCATATAGCCGATCGCGGGAAAGTCACTCATTAGCCATGAAGACAATGGACGTGACAGTCGTGGTTCAGACAGTGAAACTCACAACAAACAAGTAAGTCCTTATTTTTTTTATATTTTGTGCATTATTTATTGTTATTTGTACATTATTATTCCACTTATTATCCAAAATGGCATGTTTATCTTTTTTACCACATTCATAAAAATATTCGGCATGTACTGTTTTAGATAAACATCAACTGGTGACAGAAACGGAAAATACATAAACACGTAAACATTAGAATTAGGTCTTTGTAATGACAGCAGTAGATGTGCGATAGCACGCAAACTCGCTAATGATAGCATTCGCTCGGCCTGTATATGGCTGGAAGCACCGGAGTCAATTTAAGCCAAAACCGGACAGAGCTCAATCCTTCGCAGTAAACAAATCACCCCCCAAAACCAAGAGATCTAAGTTGACGTTATGACTGATGTACTATGTGGTTTATGTATGTATTTATTTATTTTTTTTGTAAACATACGTCTATAGGAGAAACTACGATCGTTTGAATCTGGTATAAATAATGTGGTAACGAGGTATATTAAACATTAATATGATGTGGGCACAATCCATGTTTGTGATAATCTTATGTTCAGTTAAACTGTACATGTGAAAAAAATTACTTTTAATTTGATTACCTGAGGTTACCTGAGTTAATAAATAACTTTATTTGATCAAATGGTATTAAATTTGATAACTATATAACTATTCTGTTCTGTTTTGGTCCTCTTCATAGAGAAATCTTACAATACATAATTAATATTGCACTCCATATATGGTATTGATATTATAAACTGTGAAGTTTTACCTTATAAAATATTTTAATAGTGAATGGTGGTAGGAGTCAAAGCAGAGGATTAAATCCTTTGAAAGACGCTGCTCATAATGTGAAGCTGGGGAAGGATAAAGATATTCTTACATGGAGGTACATAAGTGACACCAAAGGTAATTTTTTTTTCTTCTAAATGTTGTCTTCATTCATTCATTTTCTTTTCAGCTTAGTCCCTTTATTAATCTGGGGTCGCCACAGCGGAATAAACCGCCAACTTTTCCAACACATGTTTTACGCTGCGGATGCCCTTCCAGCTGCAACCCATCACTGGGAAACATCCACACATACTCATTCACACACATACACTACGGACAATTTAGCTTACCCAATTCACCTATAGCGCATGTGTTTGGACTTGTGGGGGAAACCGGAGCACCCGGAGGAAACCCACGCGAACACGGGGAGAACATGCAAACTCCACACAGAAACGCCAACTGACCCAGCCAAGGCTCGAACCAGCAACCTTCTTGCTGTGAGGTGATCGTGCTACCCACTGCGCCACCGTGAGGCCTAAATGTTGTCTTACTGCAGGTTAACCTCAGTTAATATTTCATTATACATATAGTGTATGAAATGTTAAAATGCAAAAAAGGGTTTTATTTCATTCATTCATTCATTTTCATTTCGGCTTAGTCCCTTTATTAATCTGGGGTCACCGCAGCAGAATGAACCGCCAACTTATCCAGCATATGTTTTACACAGCGGATGCCGTTCCAGCTGCAACCCATCACTGTGAAACATTCACACACTCTCATTCACACACATACACTACGGACAATTTAGCTTACCCAATTCACCTATAGCGCATGTCTTTGGACTTGTGGGGGAAACCGGAGCACCCAGAGGAAACCCACGCCAACACGGGGAGAACATGCAAACTCCACACAGAAACGCCAACTGACCCAGCCAAGACTCGAACCAGCGACCTTCTTGCTGTGAGGGGAACGTGCTACCAACTACACCACCGTGAGGCCAGGGTTTAATTTAACATTTAAAAACATTAATTAATGAATGATGATTTGATGACATGACATTAGAAATGTCAACAAATAACATTTAAATAAAAAATATATAAAGTTTTTTGTTTTTATTGAAAAAAAAAACTTTTAAATGTTTATATTTAATTTAAGTGACTAAAATGTTAATATTAATGATTTACATATTAAAGTTAATTAAAATTATTAAAGATTGAACACTATGAAATAGTGAAGTATTGGATAATTGTTTAGGGCCAGTTTCCTGTATAGTGTACTTTTTGTGCACTATAAAACCAAAATAATCAATTTATTCACTGATTTCCTGTCTTCTGTATCAGTTTCCACTGTTCTTCCAGAATAGTTTGTGATGCATTTGTTTGTGAGTCAGTGTTCATGTTCATTTTGTAAACAAAATACCTACCCTGTGTTTACTTTTAAAACATTGTTCTGGATGATAACACAACACACAATTGTAATTTTAGAGTTTTTTTTAACTCTTTGCCATACTTAAATTTTTATTTGTTTTAATAGGACGAGGGGTGTTTGCAAAAAGCCCTATTGTTAAAGGGTCATTTATAGTAGAATATCAAGGAATTCTGAGCAAGACAGCACACTCTGTCAGCTCTAAAACAACAAATGAATACAGCTACATTTTCAAACACAGAGATGAGGAATACTGGTGAGTAGCCTGTATTATTTCATTATATATTATTATATTATTTTTATAAGTAAATACTTACAGATTTTTTTTGGTACTATGCAATTGTATTTCTGCACCTTCTTAACCCTGAAACCAAAGCTCTGAGTCAGGTTGAAATGCTTACCAATTATATTTTATCTTCTTTATATATTGTAATATATTAGTTGATATTTATAATGTTTGTGGGGTTTTTTTTTTTACAGCTGTAGCATTGATGCTGCAATTGAGCATGGATCCCTTGGGAGACTTGTTAATGATGACCCAAAACCAAATTCAAAGGTAAAAAAAATTGAAGTGGATGGAATCCCACACCTTTGCTTGTTCGCTATTAAGGACATACATGAAGGACAGGAAATAATGTACGATTATGGAGGAGTTGACCTTCCCTGGCGTTCCTGTAATAAACATGAAAAAACAAAGGTAGGGTATAATGGATTTTATTTTAAAAATTGGCATATTTTTACTTTTATATGTCTGTTTAGCACATATTTGCATTGTTTTAACTTATTGTTCCATTATGTGAGTGAGCAGTTACTTTTTTAAAATAATTTAATAATACTGACTTGTGTTTTTGTAATAAACTGTGGTTGTGGAGCACACACTTGCATTGTTTTAACTTGTCTTCTGTGTTTTGATTCTTTTTTTCAGACTCTTCACAAGCCATTATCTATTAAACAGAGTCAGCTTGTGTCCACTCTTGCACCTCTTGCAGAGGTTTGTCTATATATTTGTCTTCTAAATGTTGATCTGAAGAGATATTTTCTTATTGTTCCTTTATGTAAGTGCTCTGTGTTTTATTAAGTATTGTCTATGTTAATTGTGTGTCTATTTTCAAAGCACAAACCTCCAGGAATTAGAGGGTTACAAAGTTGAAATCATGAAATGAGTGTTTAACTCCATTAACAAAATAGTAATCGTTATCTGGCTCGTTTTCAAAAAGAACAAAATAGCATTTCTATACAACCATGAGTATACACACACAGTAATCATACACAGTTCTGGATCACACA
>CAIGQW010052771.1:1100061-1123675 GCA_903798125.1 Danio choprae | reverse complement strand
TCCGTCTCCCTCTCGTCTTGTTATCCTCCGCCCTCCGGGCGTTACATTGAGAGGCACATATGGGCTAGGAGAGTGTGGGTCTTGTTGGGGAATTCTAGAGACAAGGAGAGGGCTTCCCTTCATTTCTTACTAGGTTAACACTTCTAGACTGGTGTGTTGAGGTAAATTGGAGCTATTTTGGAGATCCCTTACCCATAACATCACATTCCTTCCTGTAGGGGGTCAAAGGTTTAAATTAATTCAAAAGAGGACTTCAAAAAAATCAACTCTTTAGATTCGAATAAACTAATGCCATAATTAGTCACAAACACATTTTTTACAAGTTGTAGAGAGGAGTAAAAAAAGCATTTGACAGAGTGGACAGAGTAAGATCTAAACAAGTGAACCACAATAATCAACTCAACCCTTCTATTGTTTCTTCAGGGTTACATATCATTTTCACCAGTTCAGTATTAATCTGGAGGCATTACTTCTGTACCGTCTGTGATAGGAGAACTGACTTTGACGAGCTGGGTTCCCATGTGGGTTTGCTGGTGGTCAGTTCATTGTTAAAGTGAGTTCTCATGAGGCTTGGAGTGGATTCTGGAGTTTCAAGTTCGAGACAGCATAAGACTGCAGTTATGTTGACTTCTAGTTTTGCAGCGCAGTACATTTAAATAGGGTATAGACAGAAAGATAAGTAAAGGCAATTGGAAGTTTGAGGCTGTCCTGTTATCCCATCTTCTGCTGGCTGTCCATCGGACTCCTCTGTTCATGGAACTTCTGGGCTTAGCCTGAAGAGCTTAAGCTGTTCTGAGGAGGAACAAAACAACTGGGCAACCTGGGTGATGAGTTCTGGCCCCCTTAATAGAGCTGGACCAGTGAGGAATTGCCTTTGGAGTGTGGGGGTGTGACTCAACATGTTAACCTATGTGGCTCTCATTCACATGAACCCTGACACGTAACAGTATAGTTGTTAGAATATAAATGTATAATATTATTACAATACGCCTAACAGTGGCGCAGTGGGTAGCACGTTCGCCTCACAGCAAGAAGGTCGCTGATCGCTGGTTCGAGCCTCGGCTGGGTCAGTTGGCCTTTCTGTGTGGAGTTTGCATGTTCTCCCTGTGTTGGTGTGGGTTTCCTCCGGGTGCTCCGGTTTCCCCCACAAGTCCAAAGACATGCGGTACAGGTGAATTGGGTAAGCTAAATTGTCCATAGTGTATGAGTGTGAATGGGTGTGTATGGATGTTTCCCAGAGATGGGTTGCAGCTGGAAGGGCATCCGCTGCGTAAAACATATGCTGGATAAGTTGGCGGTTCATTCCGCTGTGGCGACCCCAGATTAATAAAGGGACTAAGCCGAAAAGAAAATGAATGAATGAATTATTACAATACATTTTACACAATTGATTAAAATCATAGAAATTAAAAGAAGAAAAAGGTTTCATCATGTATCCATCCTATGCATGACAAACATTTATGGCAAGCTATAATTTCCTGCTTATTATAGTTTCACATCTCTTGTGAAAATTGCACAGATTTGTATTCATGCCTATTTCTTCTGGATCCATTGATTACAAGAACTGATTAATTGCATACCATCTTCCCATTCTTTTTTACACCTGGTTACCTGTGTGTGTGTGTGTGTGTGTGTGTGTGTGTGTGTGTGTGTGTGTGTAGGTGAGTGTGTGAGAGAGTGTATGTGTGTGTGTGTTTGTGCGTGTACCTGTCTTTGTGACATATCAGGACACAGATGTGTATAACAACATGGGTATTGCACAGATTTTACAAGGAGATTAAGAAAGTTTAAGAGTTGGAGTTTTTTTTTTTTCCAGAAAGTAAAACAACACAGTTTCCTGTGTGGGTTAAGTAGTTTGTACAGTATGAAATTAAAAAAATCAAACATATGTAATGTCCCCACAGTTCACAAAACCCACTGGGTCCCACTCTATATTAGGTGGCCTTAACTACTATGTACTTGCTTAAAAAATAAATATGGGCGTGGCGATACAGGCGACTGAGTAAGCGGTGTTTAGATTAAGCTCTGGCTAAATGACCAAACTGTATGAGCTTTACAAGCTAGCTGCGATCTCAGCCCTGAAATGAGTAAAGTTGTTGAGTCTCTGACAGCCAACATCGCAAAGATGATTGACTCTAAATTAGAGTTGATTCTTGAGAAAATGCAAGGTGTTTCGAATGAAGTGCAGCGTACTACTAATCGATTGGAAGAGGCCGAGCAACCCATCTTACCCCTTGAAAACGCAGCTACAGGTACAGAGAGTCGAATTGTGCAGATGGAAAAGACGATCGCTGCTCTAACAGAATGGTTGGATGATCAGTAAAATAGGGGACGGCGTCATAATCTGAGAATCATCGGTCTCCTAGAGAAGATGGAAGGGCTGTCTGTGGTAAATTTAATGGAAAATGGATTCCCAAAGTACTCCATATGGAAACAAAGAATGATCAAGTTAAGTTAGAACGAGCACACAGGATTGGTACTCCCATCTCCGAGAGGTATACCCGCCTTATGTTTGTCCGATTTCAAAATTTCACAGATCGACAACGAGTGATGGACGCAATGAGGCAACTAAAAGAAGTGCGTTTTGAAAGGAAGAAAATGTATTTCTTTCAAGACTTTTCTGCAGAGATGCAAAGAAAACGACATGGATTTGACGAGGCAAGTAAAAGACTTATGGAAATGGGATAAAGTTAATCTCTGATCTATTTGGCTACCCTGAGAATAACAGCTGATAACTCTGTGAAGGTATTTAACAGTCCAGAGAAAGCAATGATATTTATTGATTATTTATGTGCTCCGGTTGTTGGGACGAATGACGCACTAAAATTATCCACTTCTCTTGGGACTGGCTTTTATTGATGATTCGAACGCCGGAGCGGATACTACGCACCTGTATACATAGTCAGGTTTAGTGTCCCTTGAGGCCTTTTCTGATGGTTACCCCCCTTTTCAAATCTTTATTTTGTTTCTGGTTTATATATCTTGTGTTTTTGTGTTTTTATGTTTGCTTTTGTTCAAAAGCTTACAGTTTAGTGAAAAAGAAGACAAACATTAAACAGAGATGCAATTAGTAAAAAAAGCTCTGGATGTTGAGTTGTATGTACATATTTGTTATAAATATACAAGTTTTAAGGTGCTGTGCATGCGTAGAGAAAGTATTGCATTGTATATTGTTATAAGGTGCTGTGTACAAGTGCGTATGAGAAAGTATTGCACGTTTATTGCACAGTAGGGGAATAGTTTTCCTGTGTCTGGCTGTTTTAGTGCTTGGTGCTCTGTAGCGCTGACCAGATGGTAACAGTTCAAACAGGAAGTGCGCTGGGTGTGAGGGGTCCAGAGTGATTTTGTAAGCCCTTTTACTCACTCTGGAAGAGTACAGTTCTTGAAGTGTAGGAAGGGTAGTGCCAGTGACTCGTTCAGCTGTCCGGACTATTCGCTGTAGTCTGTGGAGGTCTGTTTTGGCAGATGAGCCGAACCAGACGGTGATTGAAGTGCAGAGGATGGATTGGATGACAGCTGAGTAGAACTGTACGAGCAGCTCCTGAGGCAGGTTGAAGTTCCCTGGTTTGTCCAGATGTTGTAGGGTATAATGCAGTCCCATGTTGACTGCATCATCCACAGACCAGTTTCCGCTATAGGCAAACTGCAGAGGGTCCAGCAAAGGTCCAGTGATGTCCTTCAGATATGCTAGCACCAGTCTTTCAAATCACTTCATGGCCACAGATGTTAAGGCAACAGGTCTGTAGTCATTGAGTCCTGTGATCTTTGGTTTCTTCGGGATTGGGATGATGGTGGACCGCTTAAAGCAGGATGGAACTTTGCACTGTTCCAGTGATCTGTTGAAGATCTGTGAGAAAATGGAGGCCAGCTGGTCCGCGCAGGTTCTTAGACAGGCTGGTGAAACACCGTCTGGACCTGGTGCTTTCCTTCTCTTCTGTTTCCTGAAGATCTGACACACATTATCTGACACTACACAGGTGTTGATGGCTGTGTAGAGAGATGGTCAGGGCGGGTGTGGGGTGTCTGGTCAGCGGTCTCAAATCTACAATAGAACATATTCAGCTTGTTTGCAAGATGTTTATTGCCATCGATACTGGGCGATGGCGTCTTGTAGTTAGTGATGTCTTTTAGGCCTTTCCACACTGATGCAGGGTCGTTGGCAGAAAACTGGTTTTCCAGCTTTTTGGCATAGCTCTTCTTAGCCACACCAATCTTCTTTGTCAGTGTGTTCCTGGCCTGATTGTACAAGACCCTGTCCCCACTCCTGTAGGCATCCTCTTTGGCCTGACGAAGCTGTCTAAGTTTTTGTGTGAATCATTATCATTATTAAATGAAAAGTAAGTCCTGGTAGGGATGCATACCTCCTCACAGAAACTGATGTATGATGTTACAGTCTCTGTAACATCATACATGGAACTATTGCATGGTGATAAATTGCCACATACTGGTAGATGGAGATTTCATTCTTATTTATTGAAAGACCATAATTGTCACGGTTCATATATCCGTGTTCTCCTTCTGTTGTTATGTCTGTCGCCTTGCTGTGTTTGTTTATCTTTTCTTGACAGTGCGTGTTCCAGTCAGCTAACTAATCAGTGGGGCTACCTGCAATCTATTATTTAGATCTACTTAAGGACTCTGTTTCTCACCTTTCGGCATTCAGTCGTTCGTGTTTGTTTCTGTTTTTCAGGTCTTGTTCTGCTGTTCCCCAGGACTTGTGAGTTATCTTGAATCCCATGCTACCAGAGTTGCCGTCAGCCTTTGTTCCTTGTATAATGTACCGGGTAATACAGCTAATAAACTTTTACTTGCAATTGGATTCGTTTACATCTCATCCTTGTGATAATAATTTTATTTCATATTTTCATTCAGAATTAAACTTTTTTACACAATTTATAATACTTCTGAGGTTTCTCCATCAATGTTGTGGGAAACTTGTAAAGCTATTTCTAGGGGCCTTATTATTGCATATCAAAGTAAAAAGAAAAAACAAAGCCTAGTAAAACAACAAGCACTTGATGAATTACAGCTAGATGAGGCAGAGAAGGAGTATTTACAAAAACCCAGCTAGTATTAATAAAACTTTAGCGGCTAGAGCTGCATTAAACTCCTTTCTTACTCAGAAAGCAAGTCAGAATCTTTGGTTTATTAAACAAAAATTATATGAGTTTGGCAACAAGCCAAGTAAATATTTGGCTTGCCTTGTTAAAAAAAAAACAGGGCCGACTAACAGAATATTTTATGTATCAAAGGCTGTACTAGCAAAAAACAATTTGACAGTAAAAGTATTATTAATATATTTAAAAAGTTATATTCTGACTTATATACCAGTGAAAAAATAGCAGGGCTGAACTAATTAAACTTTTATTTTAAAAAATTAACATTTGTACAAAGAAAACAGCTAAATGCATCAATGGGTAAAGAGGAATTTATGAAGGCCTTAAAAAGGGTACATTCAGGGAGAGTGCCAGGACCTGATGGTTTTAGTATAGAATTTTAATTCTCCAATCTTAAAGAATATGTATAAGACAAATTTTGACCCTCTTCTGGGTCGTGTACATGAAGATTTGGATAGATGGACTTCTTTACCACTGTCTATTTTAGGAAGGATAGCTTTGATCAAGATGGTTTTCCCAATTTTTATATTTATTCCAAATGATTCAAATTCTTCTAAGTTGCACTAGAATTAGGGATGTTAACTGTTGGTTCAGTTCTTTCATTTGGAACAGATAGAAACCAAGACTAAAATTGACTAAGATGCAACTTCCTGGAACTAAAGGAGGTCTTGCAGTTCCGGATATTAGGTTGTTTCAGCTGGCCACCCAATTTCGATATGTTTTTGAATGGGTAAGAAATTATCCCTATTCTGTCTGGTTAGACATTGAATCATTCAACTTAAGTGATGGCTCACCAATTTCATTGGCCAGTCTACCATTTGTTTTAAATGTTAAAAGATTCCCTGGCCTAGGGCAGAACAGGATCATAAGTAATACATTAAGAGTGTGTAAAAAACTAAGGAATTGGGAAGGAAAAGGCAAATTTTTATCCCCTATTATGCCAATACAAGGAAATTTAGATGTTCAACCTGGAATTATGGACAATGGTTTTACATTGTGGAGAGATGCACTATAAAAGATTTATTTGAAAATGAGGTATTTTTATCATTTGAACAACTGCTAATAACTAAATATAAATTAGCCCCAAATAATTTTTTTGATATTGACAAATTAAAGTTTTGTGCAGAAACATATTGTTCCTGGATTTTCTTGTCATCCTACCCCAATAGGAAAGGTGCTCGATAATAGATCAAAATCATTAATATAGCATTGTTATGAAGCTTTGTTGCTAGGAGCAAAAGTTAATAATGAGGCAACCCTAGATGTTTGGCAGAAAGATCTGGGATGCTCAATCAATGCAGACACTGGGACACACATTTGGCATTATACTGGCAATATATCAATCTGTAATAGAACTAAAGAACAACAGTTCAAACTTTTTTGTCTCCAAATTACCCCATCTTGTAGACATACGTTTAATTCAAATTATTCTCCATTCTGTTTAAAGTGCAAAGTTGAAGAAGGGGATTTTATCCATTGTGTTTGGAGTTGTATATATATATTAAAGGCTATTGGGAACTTATATTTATTACAAGATGTGACTTAGACTCTCTTAATTTTTTGTTAGGTCTTGCTGATATAATTTGAAGAGTGCAAGAAACAAGAAGAGAACAGTATCAGAATGGCATAACGTAATATTTGATCTTATGTCATTGGAATATATTACCCACTGGTCAAGGGGGAAAAGTGATACTTTTTATCAGATCTGGACTTTCCTTGAGTATGTAGTACCCAGGATTTCAGGTATTTTTGCAAAACCTTAGATCACCATAAACCTTGGTTAGTTTATGTATTATGCTATTATTATTACTTTGTGTATTTTGATGTCTTTTATTTTGTTGATCTGCATTATGTGCTGTGATGATGCTGTGATGTTAAGAAATTTGTTGTAATCTGTGGTCATTGTTCTGTTGTTTTGTTAAAATAAAGGCAAAAAAATACAATGTACTTACTGTGTTCATAAAGTCTTGCAGAACAATTTTGGTGCTCTTGAGGTGGGATACAGGTAGGGTTAGAGACAGGTTTGGTGGTATGGGTAGGTTTAAGGGTGGGTTAGGGTGTAAGGGATGGTCAACACTGTAATTACAAATGTAATTACATAAAATAATTGTAAAAACCTGTATTTACACAGTAAGTACATTGTAACAATTATTCATTTCCGTGTAAGTACATATTAGTTAAGGCCACTTAACTATATGCGTCATTATTCTGTACTGATTAGTGCTGCAAATAACATCTACTCCTCAGGGGCATAGCAGAATAGCATACAGGGCAAATACTTTACCCTAAAAGGTGTTTTTTTTTATATTAGGTGGTTATTTTGAATATTTTTTGATTGACAACTGGTGCTTGTTAAGCAAACATTAACCATTAACCTGTAAGCCCCCCCCCCCCAAAAAAAGGATTGCTCGTTAAAAATACCACCATAATAAAATTGCATATATAAAAAGAATACATTGGTCTACATTGTCACACCCTCTGCACGTTCCATCTGCCCCAGTCACTATTCACAGTCACCATCCACCACACACCGTGAACAATCACCAGAATACTTATCACACACACCTGCACCTGTAATCACACACACCTGCACCGGCAATCACCCACTCACTATATAACCTCACCTCATTCATTCACTCACCGGCTGGAATCAACGTTGGATGGTCATCTCTTCCTCGTGCATCTTCCTATATCCTCCTATGCTCTCATCTGCTTTTCTGTGCATCGTCGAGACATACTCCTGTGATCTGTTTACTCGCCAAACTAAGGTAAGTGACTCTTGTGTTTCCTTGAACATTGTGTGTTGTGTGTCCACGTATTCACCAGCTGCACTATTAGTGCGAAGACTTCCACGAAAACACCACGAACACTAACTCCCTGTCCTCTCTTCCTTGTGTGACCGTGACAGGATTCCAGCCTTGCAAAACACTCCCGGTTCATGCATGAAAGCGAACGCTACCACTTCCGAGATTGACTTGTTCGCCAAAATGGTGAATGTGAGCCAACAAGCTCTTCCCTCCGCACCATTGGGTGCCAACGCCAACCCTCCTTCTGTGGCCAATTCACCCCTCTCTCGTCCGATGAGTTACACTGGCGAGCCCAGCACATGTGCAGGCTTTGTACTGCAATGTTCACTCTTCATTTAAGCCAACACTCAGCTATTCCCGAACAAAATCTCTAAAGTAGTCCTCATGATTTCTCTACTCACTGGCAGAGCACTCCAGTGGGCGGATGTCCTCTGGAATACCCGCAAGTGTTGCACTCCTTCCACGCCTTCACCCAGCACTTCAAGGAAGTGTTTGGTGTTGCGCTCACCTCTCTAACCGTGCACGATGAACTCCTCACCCTCAGCCAAAAGGACCTCACCATCCACGAGTACACTTTGCACTTCCACACCCTAGCGGCCAGCAGCGGGTGGAACCAGGTGGCGCTGTTAGCCGCCTATCGCAAAGGATTGAACCCAGTATTCGCCAACACATGGTTATCTATGATGATGATACGGACCTAGAGATCTTCATAAAGAGGGCTATCAGTATCTCGCAACATCTCGCTGCCTGTGTCACTACCGTGCCGCACCCCTGTGCACCTACATATTGTCATCCCTCACCGCCACCTCCTGCTGTCGATGAACCCATGATCACCAATACATATCATATAACCGCTAGGGAGCGACAGCGACGAGTACAGAACAGGCTCTGCCTGTACTGTGGAGAAGCCTCCCATCTCCTCTCCGGCTGTCCAGTTCGTCCGCCTCGTCCAATGGTGAGTGCATTCTCCATCACCCCTTCTGTCTCTATTATACCCCACATCAAAGCCTCCCTAACCGTCAATTCTTGCACTTTTCCCATCCATGTCCTGGTGGATTCCGGAGCGGCAGGGAACTTCATCTCTTCCCACTTCGTCGCCAAACACCGCATACCATATTGAACGAAACCCGGTACCAAATATACACCATCCAGGACTCACCATTGGGCGACGGCAAAATTATCATACCAAGACGAACTCGCCAAGTGACACTCCTTACTCCTCCTCAACATAAGGAGAAAATCATTCTGTTGGTCCTACCCAGGGCCAATATAGATGTGGTTTTGGGCCGACCCTGGTTAATCCAGCACCAACCCACCATCGACTGGGGCACCGGAGAGATACTGGAGTGGAGCCAATACTGTGTGGATCACACCCCTCAGCTTTCCACACCCAAACCCACACCAACTCAACCATCTCTCCCTCTCCAGACTGCCGTAGTGGAAAACCCAACGACAGACCTCACTACCCACATCCCATCTACCTACCACTCCTTCCTCGATGTCTTTAGCAAGGAACAAGCCACACGACTGCCCCCTCACCGGCCCTGTGATTGTAGTATCGACCTGCTGCCCAATGCCAAGTTACCGCACGGACGCATCTACCCGCTTTCCCGTCCTGAGCATGAGGCCATGAAGAGCTACATCCAGGAAGCCCTTCACCAGGGGTTCATCAGGCCCTCCACATCACCTGCTGCATTGAGCTTCTTCTTCGTCGCCAAAAAGGATAGAGGACTCAGGCCGTGTATCAATTACTGGGTGCTGAATGAGGCCATGGTTAAGTTTGCTTACCCGCTACCACTCGGCACGAGTCTTCAGCAAACTGGACCTCCGTAGCGCCTACAACCTGATCCGTATCCGAGAGAGACGAGTGGAAGACCGCCTTCATTACCCCAACTGGCCACTATGAGTACCAGGTGATGCCCTACGGACTAGCTAACAGTCCCTCTGTGTTCCAGAATTACATGAACGAAATCTTCAGAGACCTTCTTCATCAATGTGTCATCGTCTACATAGACGACATTCTAATATACTCTCGCAACATACAAGACCACTGTACTCATGTGTACCAGGTACTACATCGCCTCCGAGAGCACCAGCTTTATCTCAAGGCCGAGAAGTGCGAGTTCCACCGCTCCCCTATCTCCTTCCTCGGGTACGTGACCTCCACTGCGGGGGTTCAGATGGAGACTGCCAAGGTGGAGGCCGTGGCCAACTGGAAGGAACCCCAAACCGTCAAAGAGCTCCAGAGATTCCTAGGATTCGCCAATTTCTACCGACAGTTCATCAAGAACTACAGTCTCCTCTCTGCCCCTTTGTCTTCCCTCCTTAAAGGTGGATGGCGCACCATCTCCTGGAGCTCTGACGCTCGCCACGCCTTCACGCTCCTCAAGAGCAGATTCACCTCAGCACCCATCCTCAAGCACCCCGATCCTACACGTCCCTTCATAGTAGAAGTCAATGCGACGGACGTAGGAGTAGGTGCTATACTCTCCCAGTGGTCTGGTGAACCCAAAGCTCTCCATCTAGTGCGTACTACTCCAGGAAATTAAGTCCTGCAGAGCAGAACTACGGGATAGGGGACTGCGAACTACTTGCCATAAAACTGGCCCTCGAGGAGTGGCGGCACTGACTCGAAGGAGCCCAGTTCCCCTTCACCGTTATCACTGACCACAAGAACCTCCAATACCTACACAATGCACAATGCCTGAATGCTCGACAGGCTCGCTGGTCCCTCTTCTTTGCATGATTTAACTTTACTATCACCTATCAACCAGGATACAAGAACTGCAAAGCCGACGCACTGTCCCGTATGTACTCACCTGACCTTGTTCAAGACACTCCTGATCCAGTAATACCTCCCTCAATCTTCCTAGCACCCATCTTATGGCGAGTGGATGAGGAAATCTGTGCCGCTACCCTCGAGGAGCCTGCACCTCCTGAACTTCCCCAAGGCCTTACCTACGTGCCCTCCAGTCACCGACTCCTCGATAGTACACACACATCCCTTGGCTCAGGACATCCAGGCAGCAGGCGAACCCTCTCGCTCCTACAAGAGAAATATTGGTGGCCGGGCATGGCCAAAGATGTTTCCCAGTATGTTCGGGGGTGTTCGGTCTGTGCCATCACCACCACTCCTCACCGACTCCCTGAAGGTAAATTACAGCCTTTACCCATTCCCTGCTGACCCTGGACCCACTTAGGTATTGACTTTGCCACTGACTTACCTCCCTCTCGAGGTTTCACCACCATATTGGTGGTAGTAGACCAATTCTCCAAACACTGCAAACTCATCCTACTCAAAACACTGCCTACAGCTCTAGAAACAACGTGACTCTTTGAACACGTCTTCCGCAACTATGGTCTTCCCGAAAATATCGTCTCCGACCGTGGACCCCAATTTATCTCCAGGGTCTGGCGGGCCTTCTTCCAGCTTCTGGGTACCACCATCAGCCTCTCCTCCGGGTACCACCCTCAGACCAATAGCTAGACCGAACGGAAGATCCAGGAGATCTCTCGTTACCACCGGACATACTGTGCCCAGCACCAGAATACCTGGAGCCAGTACCTACCGTGGGCCGAGTATGCCCAAAACTCCCTTCGACAAGCCTCCACTGGACTAACCCCTTTCCAATGTGTTCTAGGTTACCAACCCTCCTTGTTCCTGTGGACTGGTGAGTCCTCCGAAGTTCCCGCAGCAGACCACTGGTTCCAGGAGAGCGAGAGGGTGTGGGACTCAGCTCACATCCATCTCCAGCAAGCAGTTCGGAGGCACACCGACGCCGCCAATCGCCGTAGGTTACCCAACACTGAGTATCACCCTGGAGACAAGGTATGGCTCTCTACCAAGAATATTCGCCTCCGACTGCCCTGCAAGAAGCTGAGTCCC
The DNA here is from genome assembly GCA_903798125.1 of Danio choprae. Classification (NCBI taxonomy): domain Eukaryota; kingdom Metazoa; phylum Chordata; class Actinopteri; order Cypriniformes; family Danionidae; genus Danio; species Danio choprae. Next base: position 1,111,865 of record CAIGQW010052771.1, on the reverse strand, counting down.
CGCTACATAGGGCCATACACCATCCACTCACAAATAAACCCCATCACATACCGCTTCAACCTACCTCCACACTCCAGTATCTCCTCAGCCTTTCACGTATCCCTACTCAAGCCGTACACTGACCCTGTTGCTCCTCCTCCCACAGAACTGGAACTGCCTCCCCCTCCAGCACAACCCGAGATCCTGGGAGAGAACATCTACCAAGTCCAGGAGATTCTCGACTCCCGGCAGCGGGAGTCCAGTACCTCATTGACTGGGAGGGATTTGGCCCCGAGGACACCCATGGACACCCTGCGATGACATCTTAGATCCTACTCTCCTCGAGAAATTCCACCGTCAACATCCAAATCGCCCAGCTCTCCGAGGCCGAGGTCGTCCTCGCCGAGGTCGTCCTCGCTGAAGTCGTCCTCGCCGCCGGTCTAGGGTCACACCCTCTGCACATTCCATTAGCCCCATCCACCATGAACAATCACCAGAATACTGATCACACACACCTGCACCTGTAATCACACACACCTGCACCGGCAATCACCCACTCACTATATAACCTCACCTCATTCATTCACTCACCGGCTGGAATCAACGTTGGATGGTCATCTCTTCCTCGTGCATCTTCCTGTATCCTCCTATGCTCTCATCTGCTTTTCTGTGCATCGTCGAGACATACTCCTGTGATCCGTTTACTCGCCAAACTAAGGGAAGTGACTCTTGTGTTTCCTTGAACATTGTGTGTTGTCACCAACACTGTGTCCACGTATTCACCACCTGCACTATTAGTGCGAAGACTTCACTGTTTGTTTAAATTGTGTGACCGTGACATACATGAAATAGCTATAATTCACATAAAATTAATACATTAACAAAACCAAATGCAACAAGTTTAATGCTCTTTTTAAACTTTTTTGTTGCTAAGGACAAAATCCTTCAATATGCCGGTAGGCAACATTTCAGTTTCATTTTGATGAGTTTTGACTGGATACATGCTGTTTATAACAAATTAACATAAATTAACAGTAGGCTAGGTTATCAGACTCTGCAAACACAATACGTTTTAACACCAGCCGTAAGCCCAACCTTTGCAGTTTAACATGCAGTTGTCATAATCTCACAACGGGCTTTATTCACTTCATACAGTACACACATTGTGTGCATAATTAGACATTTTGTAATGTGCATAGTTGTACTTTTGCACATGTGGTTCAGTTTAGGGCCATGATCTGTTCACACTGGAAATCTGATATTTATAACAACAGTGTGAACAGCTATGCAAAAAAATCAGACCTGAGACAAAATCAGATTTGAGCACCAATCCTCGCCGTGTGAACGTATAGCCTAGGTGAGTATCTCTGTGTGTGTGTAGCTATGTTTCCATCCACCTATTTATATGTGCATTTTGGATATGCGCATAAAAATTTGGTCGATGGCAATGCCAAGATGTGCATAAATGTAATAAAAATGCACATAAAAATGAATGCATATGTATCAACTTTTCATTTGGTTAGAAAAAAATGTGCATAAACTACGATAGAAACACTTTTACAGGCCAAATACCAAAATGCGCATTAAAAAAGTCATGTTATAAAAGATCATGTGATGGTAAAAATGTGTGTGAATGGACACACCAGCAGGCTGACCGCATTGTAAAAGATCTGAAAAGTTGTTTTGGTCGTTCTAAAATGCCTTAACCATTTCAGTATTAGTGTTATTATTAATTACCTACAGAACCGTAGTCTCATGCCTTCAAATGCCACCAAGGAGTGTGTGTGTGTCTGTGAGAGAGTGTATGTATGAGTAAATATGCTGAATTTTCTCATCAGTAAAGGGCCTTTCTGGTAAAAGGGCTGGACATCCATCAAATAACTGCAAAAACAAACAAATATCATTTATATCAAACAACAAATATATCTTGCAATTGTACTAATGCTAGTACCCAAACATTTGTCATTTAAGAGGTAACTGTCTGATAATTATGGTTTCCACATATTAGTTCTATGAATTCATTATATTTACTCCAAACATATCTAAAAAGTGTTGAAAAAATATATATACTTAGGAAATTATCTTAGTATATTCATGAATAAATAATAAGCTGTGTCATATTTATTCTGTGAATGATCAAAAGTTAATATTTCTTAGCAAACAGTCCATCCTGACTGCAGAAATGCATGATATGAAAACATTAGCTTTACTTTTCTCTGTTTACCATAAAGTGACAAATCATTCATTTGGCTGACCATGTATGTGAAAAAATAATTAAAAACATAGAGTGTAATACATCCCAAAAGATATTTAGCAAATACTTAGCTTATTTTGCTAATTTTCACCAAAGACTCATGGCAGGAGTGATTTCTTTGTTTTTGACTTTAATGGTAGAAGTGTTGTGACAAGTGCTGTTGATTGACTTGGTGACAACCAGTGGATCTTTTGGGCATAACATACTTCCACTAGATGGTAGAGATGGCTCAATCAGGTTGAGTTAAGTTAGATATAGTGACTCAAATATATAATATATAAACTATATAGATAATATATAGTGACTCAAAAAACATGCTAAACCATTTGGTTGAGCAGGCAGTAAAAGAGTTACATTAAATTATTGATGCTGTAAAAGGAACCTTATGAAATTGAAAAAATTTCACCGGAACTTAATGGTGGCTGAAAAACACTTGCTGTGCAAGTAACTCATTACATAGTATTAAAAGCTCATATCAATTCAGTGCTTATTTTACATGGAATTGAATATATGTAGTATTGCACCCGGGCCTCACAGTGGCGCAGTGGGTAGCACGTTCGCCTCACAGCAAGAAGTCGCTGGTTCGAGCCTCGGCTGGGTCAGTTGGCGTTTCTGTGTGGAGTTTGCATGTTCTCCCTGTGTTGGCGTGGGTTTCCTCCGGGTGCTCCGGTTTCCCCCACAAGTCCAAAGACATGCGGTACAGGTGAATTGGGTAAGCTAAAATTGTCCCTAGTGTATGAGTGTGAATGAGTGTGTATGGATGTTTCCCAGAGAAGGGTTACAGCTGGAAGGGCATCCGCTGCGTAAAACATATGCTGGATAAGTTGGCGGTTCATTCCGCTGTGGCGACCCCAGATTAATAAAGGGACTAAGCCGAAATGAAAATGAATGAATGAATAGTATTGCACCCAGGCACCATTCACAGGCTATAGTTAGTAACTATACTTTAATTTGTGTAGTCTTTAAGAAAAGCAACAAAAAAAAAAAATCTTCTATTAAAAGCAAAACTGTATTGATTTAAAGGCAAGCAACATAATTTAAATAGTTAAAATTGTACAACTTAACTTTACAAATATTTACAATTCTTTCTTTGTGTTTTCTTAATCAGCTAAATAAAAAGGAGGGTTGAGATTAAACCCAAGCAAAAGAATGGTTATTGCACAGTTTGTCTGTCACTCATCTTAATTGCTTTTGTTATTGGCTAGAGATGGTAAACCTATTGTGTGAAGCATAGTGTTGCTCAGTCGATTTATACATATAAACCATTTTCTCTAGACAACCTCAGAACCTCAACCTCAGAAAGACATTTCCATATACTACAGAGTCATGCTGTTGCTTGCAACCATTTTGACGACTATCACCTATACTGTGAGTGCTGCAGAACCTGAATGTGAAGCTTATATGACAGATGAACTCCTTTATTTCTCAAAAGAAGGTAATGTCTCTATTGGGGGTGTTTTTTCATTCCACCAAAATCCAGTTGGGGTAAATCCAACACTCAGAACTAATCCAGGAACCATCAGATGCAATGGGTAAAGTTGTGACAATATTTTAATTATACTACTCAAAAATGTTTTTGATATAATCCTAAAGAAAGAGTTCTGTAAAAAATTCCTTTTCAGACTTGATCCTGGGGAGCTACAATATGCAATAACAATGATTTTTGCCATTGAGGAAATAAACAATAGAACTGACCTACTTCCTGGCTTTATACTTGGCTACCGCATCTATGACTCTTGCCCAAGTATCCCTCTTTCTGTTGGAGCATCATTAGCTCTAATAAATGGGCAAATGGAAACTGAAAAAAGCTGTACAAGTCCGTCTGCCGTGCAAGCTGTGATTGGAGAAACTACATCAACATCCACCATAGACATCGCAAGGACTATAGGTCCATTTAAAATTCCAGTGGTACGTCAGTGTTAATAACATATACATTATCATTATTACTTTATTATTGAATTTAGCACTGCAAATTCTGCAAGTTCATTTTACCCAACCAAAAATAAACAAATTACTGTGTTATTATATTTAGGTGTTATTTGCACATAGCAATTGATGTTGGATATGAAGTATTGCATTTTAAAAGACTGAATTATTGTATTTACATTACAGTTTTTGTGCCTACTGTTAATCTGGTGTAAGTCAGGAGTCATTTTTAAATCTTACAATGATTTAAAACATATTTATTTTGTCTTTTTCAGCTTAGCCATTCAGCAACTTGTGCATGTCTCAGTAATAGACAGCAATATCCATCTTTCTTCAGGACCATTCCAAGTGATTACTACCAGAGCAGAGCACTGGTTAAACTGGTCACCTATTTTGGCTGGAAGTGGGTTGGAGCTGTAAGAAGCATGGGAGATTATGGTAACAACGGAATGGCCAACTTTCTAGAAGCAGCTGAGAAAGAGGGTATCTGTGTCGAATACTCTGTGTCCATTTACAGAACAAATTCAAGAGAGAAGTTTTTGGAGGTTACAGACATAATTAAAAAATCTACATCCAAAGTCATAGTGGCTTTTGCAGATGGCAATGATTTGGACATCCTGATTAAAGAGCTTTATTACCAAAATGTAACTGGATATCAGTGGGTTGGAAGTGAGGGTTGGATCACTTACAGATTTATAGCGACTCCAATTAACTATGCTGTGGTAGGGGGGGCAATAGGTTTTGCTGTGCCAAATGCCTATATTCCTGGGTTAAAGGAGTTTATAACAAGTAGTCGGCCTTCTTTGACACCAGGTAACACAGGACTGGTTGAACTTTGGGAAAGTGTGTTTGACTGCACTTTAAATCCAAACACGCACAATGCCTTCAAGATATGCAATGGAGAGGAGTCCTTAGCAAATACAAATACACGTTTTACAGATGTGTCTGATGCTAGTCTTCTAAACAATGTCTACAATGCAGTCTATGCCATTGCTCATGCTGTTGAAGAACTGCTGACTTGTGTGGAAGGGAAGGGGCCATTCCACAAAAATACGTGTGCAGAGAAAGGAAAAATACAGCCTTGGCAGGTGTTTACTACTAAAATTATTCTCTGTAATTCAATTCAATTCAATTCAATTCAAGTTTATTTATATAGCGCTTTTTACAATGTAGATTGTGTCAAAGCAGCTTAACAAGTTCAATTAAAGTCCACATTAATTCAAAACTGTTATTCAAAGGCTATGGGTATTAGTGTGGAAACTGTTTTATGCAGGTGCTGTATTATATGACTCAAGTGAACTTTACTACCAAAAATGGAGAAAATGTTCACTTTGACAAACATGGTGACCCAGTTGCGCGTTACACACTGGTTAATTGGCAGATGAGCTATGAAGGAATAATAACATTTGAATCCATTGGCTTGTACGATGCATCCAGGCCAGAGGGACAACAGATTCAAATGAGAGATGATATTAAGGCAATCTGGGCAGGAAACCAGAAAAAAGTAAGTTAGTAAGGAAGTAAATGAATGAATAATCTCCCATAAACCTAGAATTTTCTCAAAACATGATTATGTATATGTTTGTTTGTTTTTCATTTTTGTGTGTGTGTAGGTGCCCCTATCTGTGTGTAGTGAGACCTGCCTTCCAGGCACTCGAAGGACATTTGTGAAAGGAAAACCCATTTGCTGCTTCGATTGCATTGACTGTGCAGATGGAGAGTACAGCAACACCACAAGTGAGACAAAAAGGCCTTTCTTATTAACAGTGATGCTTGTCATGTTGCTGTGTTGATAACCTGAAATCTGTGTGGCTTTTCATTGTTTTAAAATTATCTTGTTTTTCTATTGAATCTTTCTGTGCTTTCAGATGCAGTTGCATGCATCCCGTGCCCTCTTGAGTACAAATCAAATGGCAATAGAACACAATGTGTACTCAAAAATATTGAATTCCTGACATTTAATGAAATAATGGGTAATATACTTGTTACATTTTCTATGTGTGGTGGATGTCTCACAATCACAGTAGGGTTGATTTTTTTCTACCATAGACACACACCATTAGTCAGAGCCAACAACTCAGAGCTGAGCTTCCTGCTGCTTTTCTCGCTCACTTTGTGTTTTCTGTGTTCTCTGACTTTCATTGGTCAGCCCACTGAGTGGTCCTGTATGTTGCGTCACACGGCATTTGGGATCACTTTTGTGCTCTGCATTTCCTGTGTTTTAGGTAAAACTTTAGTGGTTTTAATGGCATTCAGGGCTACACTTCCAGGAAGTAATGTCATGAAATGGTTTGGACCTCCTCAACAGAGATTAAGTGTTTTTGTCTTTACTCTTATACAATTGCTAATTTGCATGCTTTGGTTAACAACGTCACCTCCATTTCCCAACAAAAATACAAGCAATTATAAAGACAAAATAATTCTTGAGTGTGATTCAGGTTCAGTTGTTGGCTTCTGGGCTGTACTCAGTTATATTGGCTTTATGGCTATCTTATGTTTTATTCTAGCTTTTCTTGCCCGCAAGCTGCCTGATAACTTTAATGAAGCCAAATTCATTACATTCAGTATGCTCATATTCTGTGCTGTATGGATCACTTTTATTCCAGCCTATATCAGTTCCCCAGGAAAATTCACTGTAGCCGTGGAGATATTTGCTATTTTAGCATCAAGTTATGGAATGCTCTTTTGCATATTCATTCCTAAATGCTACATCATTTTACTAAAACCAGACTTGAACTCTAAAAAAAAAATGATGGGTAAAGTTTCTTCAAGGGTTTTTTGATTAAAATGACTGTTATTATATAAAATCTAAAAAATTAAAAAACTAAAATCTTATGCTTTACACGTATTAATTTAATGTTTTACATGTATAAAAATATGTCATTGACATTTCTTGTCACCTACACTTCTGGATGTGAATTTTCGTAACATTTAACATGATACAGGGGTTGAACAATGAAACTGAAATCCCTGGTTTTAGACCACAAAAATTCATTAGTATAAAGTAGGGCCTCCTTTTGCGGCCACTACAGCATCAATTTGTCGTGGGAATGACAGATACAAGTACTTAACAGTTGCCAGAGGGATTTTAAGCCATTGTTCTTGCAGAATAGTGTCCAGGTCATTACGTAATGCTAGTGGAGAAAAATGTTTCCTGACATGCTCCTCCAAAACACCCTAAAGTGCCTCAATAATATTTATAATATAAACATTATAATGGCATTCATATTGCAACATTACAAATTGTGAGCAAAAAAACATAAAGCCCCTCTGGTGACGTGATACATCCTTTTTATTTACAATATCCTCACTGCTACTAGCCACGGCACTCATTTTCACATGTGTTATTCTGACCTGTGGTGGCGATGTTGAAACCCAACTCGAGTGCATTCACAAAGTGCATGAAAAGCGTGAGTGCGTGGTTTCCTTTGCCATTTTCAATGTGCTTTGGGCTCGTGCTCCCCTGGCATCTGTGGTAACTAGGCGACTATCAACCGTTTTCTCAGAGGATGACAAATGGACAAATCATTGCTTCAACACTGATACAAGTTTTACTTATGGAGAAAATTAAAATTGCTCTACCATTATTACTGAAATGTGTATATTCCATACAAAGTCTGAAGCTGATTGGTTAGTTCTACTTACATGAGTCTCAGTGCGCTCGCAGCATTCTGATAAGTTAAGATGTTTTCAACTAGATGCACCTGGAAAATTTGCACGCCTCCATTGGAAATAACAAACTTGCAGTCCCTAAGTTTATTGGTGCGCAATCAGCCAGCCACATTTTAATAAAACTACAGCGGTTCATACCAAACTATTTTTTTATTGTTATTGACAATGGTGTAGGGCTGCACAGTGGCGCAGTGGGTAGCACGATCACCTCACAGCAAGAAGGTCGCTGGTTCGAGACCCGACTGGGTCAGTTGGCATTTTTGTGTGGAGTTTGCATGTTCTCCCCGTGTTTACTTGGGTTTCTTCCGGGTGCTCCGGTTTCCCCCACAAGTCCAAAGACATGCGGTAGAGGTGAATTGGGTAGGCTAAATTGTCTGTAGTGTATGTGTGTGAATGAGTGTGTGTGGATGTTTCCCATTGATGGGTTGCAGCTGGAAGGGCATCCGCTGCGTAAAACATATGCTGGATAAGTTGGCAGTTCATTATGCTGTGGCAACCCCAAATTAATAAAGGGACTAAGCCCAAAAAGAAAATGAATGAATGAATGAATGAATGACAATGGTGTACAATCAATAAATACAATACCATTTTATCACCCAGCCCTAGTTTAATCTAACTTTTGTATTAAAACTTTGTAACCTACATGTCAATTGATCCACTTAAAATAATGTTAAATAAATCCGATGCCTAAAAATACATGTGGTGTCTTTTTCATTTATGGTCAACAAATTGCGTCTAGAATTTGGGCTGGGTTACTCTCACTTTATCCTGAGACCCCTGCTCGCCTAGGTGGTGAAGGTTATTAAAGACCAGGTAGTGAACCTGCAAGCACTGCTTGCAGAGGAGGCCAACCCTGCCCTTTGATACACCAAACGCATCATTTTACAATCTGCTGTGGAGCCTGTTTTTGGAGAAAGCCAAGCTTGCTGTTGAAAACGCTTGCTGCACCATTCTCGTTAACCAGAAATGCATGCCCTTTATTCGGCTCTGCTAGAAAATTCCCCATCTGGTGAACCCTAGAGAGTTGCTTCAAAGACTCAGCAGAAGACCCTGATGCTTGGCCTATTATGTTGTCTGGTATGCACGCTCAGTCAACACGCATTTTGGGGATCAGTGCATGCTATGCGCATCCCTACTTGTTGATGCCATATGATTAGTCAGCCATGTTGAAGTCCCCCTTATTTGCCCATATTTGCATATTGTCACAGTCTCTCCCCATTCTGGTAGTTAGTGGCCTTCACAGCACCCTCCCACTTCGAAACCCGGACGCTTTTCCAATGTACTGTCATTGGAAGGTTGTGCATTTGGGGACGTGCTCTCATGTTATTCGCTTGAAAAGGTCCTCACCAAACGCGTAACAGATCTGGTTCCTGTGGCACATTTTACATACAGTTCCCTATAATGTTTTTTCAACATGATGTTGGAGTTTCCAACCTGGAACGAAACATCTCGGTAACTGTTGTAACCCTTGTTCCCTGAAAGAGGGAACGGAGACACTATGTTCCAGTGCCACAGTCGCTGAATTACCAGCCGAATGGTAGTGCGATGGCTCCTCAGTGGGTAAGTCTGAGAGGAGCTCTTCCAGATGCTCCTTATATGCTTACCTGATTATAAAGCAGCTGCACATGTGAAGGAAATTCTTTGCCAATTCATAGACATTCGTTGGCCCGTTTCTTTAGGGAACAAGGGTTAGGACAGTAACCGATACATTTCTTGTTGACAATTTATGATATTTCGTAAAATAATAATAATAATAATAATAATAATAATAATAATAATTGCATAACAATTCAGTCAGATTTTATGATTGTATATTTATAATTTAAAAGTTTTAGCTGAATTTTATATTGTGAACAGTGTACTCATTTTTGAGACAAATGTACTGTAGATGTTGAGAATGAGGAGATATGGCATATGAAATTTAGATTAAGTTTAAGTGTACATTTATCCTGTTTTTCTAAGTGTTGCAACATTGTTTTTGAAACATTTCAGCTGTTATAGTGCTACCTGACACTGCTGTTGACAGGACTGAGTATGTGCCCTATATATGTTGCTTAATTTTTCCCCTAGTTAAGATGCAAAAGTGCTCACCTGAGTCAGACTGAATCAAATTTAAAGCTTACACTATATCAAACATTCATCCAGTAAACAGAAGACATCATATTTTTACCAGTCTCATTTATATTACCTCCATGGACAACGTTAATAATATAACACCAGTGTTGGGTTAAATTTTAGCAAAGTGCCAAAATCTACAGCTCAAGGCATTGACTTACAAAGCACATAAACACAAATACAGTTTTTACAAAATGTATTGTTTATTGGAAATGAAATGTTTATTGAGCTACACTACGATACATACCTAATAAACAAACAAATGCACACATGGATTCACACATAGACACACATAGGCAGTTCTCAGGATGAAGATTTAGTTCCAGCGGGAGGGGAACTACAATGCTATGTGGAAACTTCCACTATGGGGATTTCATCAGAAAGCCAATCATCTGAAGAGTAATAAAACGGGCCAATAAAATGCCAATGAGTTGGCGGTGTCAGCGTGCACAGCTGGCAGCAATCACAATCAGTTTATGTATAAGATGCCAGCTCTGCTCTGAAACCATACTTTTTCACTATCAGAAGCCTCACGCACTGAAAGAGTACTTTGCTGTTCCTCCGACTTCAATCGAGAGAGAGAGAGAGAAAGAGAATGCGCCTGCTACAACGCAAGCAGCGGGGGTCGAGCTGGGTCCATTCTCCCGTCCCTGGGCGTTTCTCTGATCCGGTTCTGCAAGAGCGGTTTGTATAAAAGCAAATTTCCTAAAAGAGCAACACAGTCGAACAACGCGTCTTTTTAAAGATGTCGTTCCGACCGTGCGTTTCTGGATGCGGTGATTTCCTGTCCCTGGATGATGGGCACGAGCACTGTGTGGCATGTCTGGGGGTCCAGCATGTGAATGCGGTGCTCGCAGGCAGTACATGTCATCACTGCGATGCCATGTCTGTTGAGCAGCTAAGATCGCGGCTCGCTCTTGCAAAAGAGTGAACCACCCCTGTTGTCCCCCGCAAGTCGGTTGGCACTCGGACAGATCTGAGGGTTATAGTGGGGGTCAATCCGCCGCCCTCAGGCTCGCGGATCCCTCGCACCTCAGCATGCAGATATGCTAGCGCCAGTCTTTCAAATGACTTTATTGCCACAGATGTTAAGACAACAGGTCTGTAGTTATTGAGTCCTGTGATCTTTGGTTTCTTCGGGATTGGAATGATGGTGGAGTGCTTAAAGCAGGATGTACACAGTCTGAGCCGAAAGGAGCCATGATTAGTTCACCTTTTGAGTCTTTGTGTGTTTGAGTCATTCATTCATCACGCGGCAGCATGTAAAGAGTGATGACTCAAACCGCGGACTCAAGAGATGAACGGATCAAATTTTTTCTGGCTCTAAATGCATACGATTGTCTTCAGTCTTTCACATGATGAACGAATGACTTAAACCTGATAGAGGACTTGAAAAATTAACTAATCTTCTCGCGCACATGCGCGAATGAATGAATCACTTACTTCATTCGAGTCATTTGTTTATTTGTCAGATAATGTGAAAGAAAGCATAAGAGATGAGTTATTTAATTAATCAAATTGTCTTTGTGAACCTTTTATTGTAACATATGATGCTGCAGACATTAGAAACACCACAAACACTGTTTAATTGTTGTTTATTGTTTTATTATTATTATTATTATTATTGTTATTTTTTACCAGAAAAGCTTTATAACAAAACAGATTACTTTATAATCACAATATATATATTGCTTGTATTAGAGAGTGAGGTGGGTGGAGAGTGAAGTGGGGCCTGGTTTCACCAGTTCTTCATATTTACACGAGCAAGGTAGCAAAACCATATAGCTGAGGCAGTAACTTGTGTGTTTACTTGAATATATATATATATATATATATATATATATATATATATATATAT
>CAIGQW010052771.1:1086203-1099661 GCA_903798125.1 Danio choprae | reverse complement strand
ATATATATATATATATATATATATATATATATATATATATATATTCAAGTAAACACACAAGTTACTGCCTCAGCTATATGGTTTTGCTACCTTGCTCGTGTAAATATGAAGAACTGGTGAAACCAGGCCCCACTTCACACCCACCTCACTCTCTAATACAAGCTGTACATTTTAAGAATGGAAATATCACAAGGAACTAAGGTGAATAATAATAATAAATCAATTTGAGAGAGGCAGGAAAAGGGAATGAATAAAACAAGAGGAGACATAAAAAGTATGTAAAGACAGAATTATGATGTGGAAAAATACTAATAAAAATGAATACTAAATTATTTATTTTCCCCTTATTTTTAGGATATTTCAATAGGATTAATATTAACACCGTTTCTGCCTCTTCCTGACCCCCATCGTTCCCCTCCGTCCTTATTTATGTATTGATGAAGGTGTTGCGGAAGGTGCTGGCTTCAGACAGAGGATCAATGGATTAATGACGGATGGAAGTTTAAAAGAGATAACCAAGATTAATCTAATTCCAATGTGTTATTTTGAGTGGATGTGGATATGTTTTCAGTGGAGATGTATTCTATTAAAGTTTTTCCAAGATAAAATGTGAATGGTATTTCTTGATTTCTAGTTCATGAGAATAGTTTTCTTGTCGATAGTTAGAGCCACCAGAACTAATTTACCATTTGTATTATTTATAATGTCTGATTCCAATTTAATGGTTGGTAGAACTAATGCATTTTCTGACTTTGGTATCATTTTGTATATTTGGCAGAGTCATTTTTTGAAGAAAGATGTATTAATAAACTCTGAGATTTGAGGGGAAAGGTCTAGATTGATTGATTTGGGAATATTGCAAGAAGCAATTGCTCCCAATGCTGTACGTCTGGACCATATGGGAAAACGGTGCCAGGTTATTATTATTAAAGATAGTTGTTTGATGTCCTTTTCTGCCAGAAATTGAGTGACTTTTTGTCAACCATAAAATCAGAGTTATTCTAAATCAAGGTGTAGATGGTGTAAGAGAGGAATTTGTGATCTGATGAAATTTCCACCAGGCTGTCAGAGTTGCTTCTATTGTTGTCATTTTAAAACAGTGATGTCTTTTGGTTGTTTGAGACTGTGAAAAGGTAGTTCTGAAGTGTTAATGTCCTTGCAGATAGATTGTTCAATATCTTGCCATGTATTTTCTGATGGGTTAGGTTGGATCAATTTGCGTATGTTTTGGAGCTGATTTGCCAGAAAATAATTGGAAAAATGTGGTTCTTTTAGTCCTCCTTTAAATTTTGGTTTCTGTAAAGTTTTCAATTTAATTCTTGGGGTCTTGTTTTTCCAGTAGAATTTTGTATTAATTGAATCATTGGAAATAAATAGTTTATTTTGGGATAGTATGGACATTTTATTTATGGATATTCTGCCCATGATGGATAGTGTATGTTTATCCAACATTGAGGATCATAATCTATTTTTTGAGTAAGGAGTATGGTCGCTGTAAGGATGACTCTGAGGGATGTGGAACAACACAAGGAATCTAAACGTAAATTAGTGAGTGGGTAAGCAGCAACTGTCCAGACAGTAATCAGGGTATATGGAGAATACTCACAGATAGAATTCCAGGCTATGTACAAGACAAACAGCATACAGTCAAAAACGATTATACAGACTTTGATCAGGGCAGACAGCATATAGTCAGAAACAATGATACAGGTTTTGGTCAGGGCAGGCAGCATACAGGCAGAAGCGATGATACAGGCAAAACAAGACTTTGCACTGAGTCTCTAAACAGTGCCAGGCATGGGCTTAATATTCGGGAGATGAGGGCCTCTGCTGGTTGGTGAGGGGATATAATGGGTCTGAACTGGTGACAGTCGAGTCCAAACAACTCTGACAGCCTGGCAGAAAACATTGATACCCAAATATGTGATGTAGCTGGTAAACCATTACAGGTACTCGGCTCGCCGGAGTAGCTCATTGGCCGAGCGAGGGGCGTGCTCGTGATTGCTGGGCACAGATGGATTGGTGATGTTTGGGATGTCACATCCAGACTGGTGGAATATAATGGAAGGATAGCAAACTTTTTTTCTTGATGGAGTATTCAGAAATATTTTAAAATATATTGATTTTATTTTTTGTTTCTTGTAATGATGTTTGGGGATTTGTTTAGGTATAATAATATATCATCAGCATAGAGACTTATTGGAGCATGATCACTAATGATTTTTGGGTGGTCCTTTGATTCAGAAAAAATGGATATAATAGAATTACTGGTGAGAAAGAAGTCAATGTGGGAGTCAAAATGATGAACTGGTGAGAAAAATGAGAATGCTTTAATGTCCGGATGCTGAAGGCGTCAACTATCGCCAAGGCCAAGATCATTCATGAACTGTTTCATAGTATCTGCAGATTTCCAGATGTGTTTATTGTCAATGTTGTTAGATCTATCTGTAGTTGGGACTAAAACTGTGTTGAAATCACCTGCTTGTCACACCTTCAGCTCGTTCCTGCAGTCCCAATCACCGCTCTCACTCACCATCCACCCCACACCACACCCGTGAACCCTCACCTGATTACTAATAACCCGCACCTGCAATCACCCACACACTATATATACTCACCTCACTCACTCATTCAGCGGCTGGAATCAAAGACGTATGGTTCTCCTCGTCTTCTCTCCCGAATTCTCCAGTACTCTTCCGTGGATGTTCTCCTCCTCCTCCTCCTCCTCCTCCTATGGATGCCAACACGCCTGTTTAAGGGAAGTGACTATTCTTATGTTGAAGCTTACCAATGAACTGAACTTACCAGCTGAACTTACCGCCATTCACCTGCTTCACCGCACCACTATTGTGCATCTCTATGAATAAACACCCTTGAAGTGTATCCCTCTTTGTCTTCCTTGTATGACCGTGACAGGATTCCAGCCCCGCAAAACAACCGCAGCTAATGGAGACTAACGCCACTTTGACTGGAGTCACTCCGGATCCACTCGCCAGCATGGTAAACTCTTTCAGGCAAACCTTACCTGCCACCCCTCTGAACGCTGGCTCTAACCCTGCTGTAATCACGAGCACGCCCCTCGCTCGGCCGATGAGCTACTCCGGCGAGCAGAGTACCTGTAATGGTTTCCTCCTGCAATACTCTCTCACCCTGCAATACTCCTGCAGTATACACCCTGCAATACTCTCTCTACCTAGAGGTAGAAAAAAAAAAAACCCATTCCATTCCAGCTAATGTAGATGTAATCCTCGGCAGACCCTGGCTTTCACAACATCAACCCAAAATAGAGTGGACTACAGGAAAAATCTTTGGATGGAGCACAGCCTGCAAGAACCACGGTCATCTCAATCCCCCTGCTGGTCATGAACCTACCATAAATCCACTTCCCGTCCACACTACCAAAATTGAAAACAGCTCCACCTTTGTGACCATCCCAGCCATCTACACTCTTCCTCGATGTCTTCAGCAAAGAACGAGCCAACCAATTACCCCCACATCGGTCCTGGGATTGTAGTATCGACCTGCTACCAGATGCTAAATTACCTCATGGAAGAATTTACCCTCTTTCTTGTCCTGAATATGAAGCAATGAAAAATTACATCAGAGAAGCTCTCCATCAGGGGTTCATCAGACCTTCCATCTCATCAGCTGCTTCAAGTTTCTTTTTTGTTGGGAAAAAGGATAGAGGTTTACAACCATGCATTGATTATTGGGTACTCAATGATGCCACCATCAAGTTCACCTACCCGCTACCCCTCATACCAGCCGCCTTAGAAGAGCTCAGTGAAGCACGGCTACGCTATGGTCTACATAGACGACATCCTGATTTACTCCAGAAATCCAACCGAACACCGCTCCCATGTCCAACAAGTCCTCCAACGCCTGCGAGAAAACCAACTATTTTTAAAAGCTGAAAAATGTGAATTCCACAAGACTTCTATCTCTTTCCTCGGGTACGTAATCATTGCTGAGGGAGTCAGCATGTAGATTGTTAAAGTTGACGCTTTGTCCAAATGGGAGGAACCCAAGACTGTAAAGGAGCTGCAAAGATTCCTTGGGTTCACCAACTTCTACTGGCACTTCATTAAAAATTACAGTCTCTTCTTGGCTCCTCTAACCTCCCTTTTTAAAGGCGGACGACATACACTATCTTGGAATGCAGATGCCCACAAAGCCTTCAAACTACTTAAGCAAAGGTTTGCTACCGCACCCATCCTCAGACAACCAGATCCAACACAGCCCTTCACAGTGGAGGTCGATGCCGCCGATATACGAGTTGGTGCCCAATGGTCTTGTAAACCCCAAGCTCTTCATCCATGTGCGTACTACTCCAGGAAATTAACCCCTGCAGAACGAATTTACGGTATTGGTGATCGTGAACTCCTTGTCATTAAACTCGCCCTCGAAGAGTGGCGCCACTGGCTCGAGGGAGCTCAATTCTCTTTTACCGCAATCACAGACCACAAAAACCTCCAATATCTCCGCAGTGCTAAACGCCTTAATGCCCGTCAAACCCGCTAGTCACTATTCTTTGCCCGCTCTATTTCCAGATCACCTACCAACCTGGCCATAAAAACCTCAAAGCCGACGCCCTCTCTCGTATGTACTCTCCAGATTCCCAGTACGACATTCCTGAACCAGTCCTTCCCTCATCTATCTTCTTAGCACCCATATTATGGCAAGTGGACAAAGATATTCGCACTGCCACCTTTGAAGAACCAGCACCCCCTAAACTTCCTCCGGGCCTTACCTACTTACCTGCTCCTGGATAGTACGAACACTTCCATAGGTTCAGGACACCCTGACAGCAGGCGAACCCTCTCACTCCTCTGACAGAAGTACTGGTGGCCGAACATGACCAAGGACGTCGCCTAGTACGTCCGAGGATGCTCAGTCTGTGCCATCACTACTACTCCTCATCGTCTACCTGAAGGGAAGTTACAACCTCTGCCCATTCCCCGCCGACCCTGGACCCACATCGGGGTAGACTTTGCCACTGACCTACCTCCCTCGCAGGGTTACACTACCATCCTTGTAGTAGTAAATCGCTTTTCAAAAGCCTGCAAATTAATCCCTCTTAAAGGTCTTCTCACTGCTCTCGAAACCACTGAAGCCCTGTTTAACCACGTCTTCCATAATTTTGGACTTCCTGAAGACATAGTGTCCGACAGAGAACCGCAGTTTATCTCCTGGGTCTGACGGGCGTTCTTCCAACTCCTGGGCACAACCATCAGTTTATCGTCTGGTTACCACCCTCAAACCAATGGACAGACCGAGCGAAAAATCCAAGAAATCTCCTGCTACCTCCGAACGTACTGTACCCGCCACCAGGACACCTGGAGCCAGTATCTACCATGGGCTGAGTATGCACAAACGTCCCTTTACCAGACTTCCACTGGTCTAACCCCTTTTCAATGGATGCTAGGTTACCAACCATCCCTGTTCCCATGGACTGGCGAAACCTCAAACTGTCGCACCCTCAGCTTGTTCCTGCAGTCCCAATCACCGCTCTCACTCCCCATCCAACACACACCACACCCGTGAATCCTCACCTGATTACTAAATCACCTGCACATGCAATCACCCACACACTATATATACTCGCCTCACTCATTCAGCGGCTGAAATCAAAGACGCATGGTTCTCGTCTTCTCTCCTGAATTCTCCTCCTCCTATGGATGCCAACACGCCTGTTTAAGGGAAGTGACTATTCTTATGTTGAAGCTTACCAATGAACTGAACTTACCAGCTGAACTGTTTGTGTGTGAGATTGCTCACCTTCTGCACCGCCATTCACCTTCTTCACTGCACCACCATTGTGCATCTCTAAGAATAAACACCTTTTGAAGTGTATCCCTCTTTGTCTTCCTTGTATGACCGTGACACTGCTATCATGACTGGGCAATTAAAATATTTGAAATGGAGGAAAAAAAAGTTCTGAAAAAAATTTGCGTCATCTGTGTTTGGGCCATG
This sequence comes from Danio choprae, assembly GCA_903798125.1. NCBI lineage: Eukaryota > Metazoa > Chordata > Actinopteri > Cypriniformes > Danionidae > Danio > Danio choprae. The sequence goes on along the minus strand of CAIGQW010052771.1, from coordinate 1,093,688 downwards.
TAAGTTGTGAGTGGGCTGTTGTTAATTGAAATGTTAATGATGACGAAACGTCCCTCTGGGTCTTTAATGGTGGTGTTATAAATAAATTAGATTTTTTTTTTATTTAGTAGAATACTTACTCCTCTCTGTTTTGTGTTGTAGTGACTGGAGTATACATGATTAAACTGTGATGATTTAATTTGGTTTTGATCGGATTCTGATAAATGAGTTTTTTTGGAGAAGGCATATGTCTGCTTGTAATTTGCTTAAATGATTAAAAACCTTGATTCTCTTTGTCTGGGAGCTGAGTCCACAGACGTTACAGGATAAAAAAAAATTGGTGACATTTCAGAAAAAGGTTAAATAAATAATTAAATAATAGCAATATATATATTAATATGTGGGCCTGTTAGTATTGCATATGTGTATGGTAGTGTACCCATGAATGTGTGTATAATAATGCAATATGTTACTGATACACTGATGATAGACCTACAGTTTAGACATGTAATTGACAAAATGTACATAATAGAACAATTACCAAACAAGAAAGACTTTTAATTTCAACAAAGTTTAAAGTGAGAGGGGAATGAGACCTAGGTGCAATAACAAAAAATGTAACTTAGTGTTATAAGGGAACTTAAAAGAGAAAGGTCTTAGATGAGAGTATCATTATGGGATTGATGTGTTGTCCTTATCACAATACAGTTGTCTATCTATTAATTATTTGTCCACCGTTTTGATTGTCCATTTTCCTTAATTCGTTTTCTGTTTCTGGATTGTAAAGAGTTGTTTTCGACATTCAAGAATGATCTTTGTTTGAGACCGTAAACTGTCCTCTCCAGGCAACCCTAAATTATCTGCCGGTGAGGTAAGACTACAACCAGCAGAGTGGGGTTCCAGTGAGGATTGAAGAGAGGGTGGAAAATAGAATCTTGTGATTTACTGTATCAAAAGCAGCAGACAGGTCCAGTAAAAGCGAACAGATGATTTAGAACCTGCTTTGGCAATCCGCAAGGCTTCAGTGACTGAAAGTAGTGCAGTCTCAGTGGAATGTCCACATTTGAAGCCTAATTAGTTTGCATCCAGCAGGTTATTGTGAGATAAAAAGTGGAAATTGGTCTGTAGTTTTCAACCAATGAGGTTAATTAAGCATCCTGAATAATTTGCTGGTGTCTGAAGTGCTGTTAATTTTGTTAGTGTAGTATAGGGTTTTGTCTAAATGAAGTTGGGAGGCAAATTGTGCCAGCTGGGCTTGATACCTGCTAAGGTCCGTGGGGGCTTTTGATTTGTGCAATGCTGTCTCTGTTGCCCTGAGTGCTGTTTGATGTTCTCTCAGAACATTGGAATCCCAGGGGTTAGAGGGAGAAGAGTGCATTGGCCTGGTGGGACAGAACATGATCTTAACTAATAACAACAAGAAGTGAGGACTGGGTGTGTGTGGGAAGCGAGGATGAAACTGGAGGAGAAATGTGTGGAGGACAGAGAGTGCAGATTGCATCTAAAAGAGACTTGGGTTGGGAGGGTGGTGGTGTGGTTGTGGAAAGCAGTAAGTCTAAGATAATACTAAAGTGTGCAATGGTTTAACTGTCAGAAGTGCAATTTTTTGTGTAGATAAGGTCAAGTTGATGGCCAGATTTATGTGACCTTGTGGTGGTGAGTCTTTTGAGGTTGAATGATGTAATGAGATAATGGAAATCTGTAGCATAAGGTTTGTCCTTGTAAACGCTGAAGTCACCCAATACTACAAGTGGGCTGTCATCCTAGGGGAACGAGGATAGCAGCCCATCTAATTCTTCAGTAAATGCACCCAACTGACCAACTGAGGATGGTTAATGTACAGAATGTGAAATTTAGCTGGAGAAGTGATGGAGACTGCATGGTATTTAAAAGTGCAACTATTGGTAAAGCCAGTCCCTCCTCCCCTCTTGATTCTTGCACGAGTGGACACGAGCTGACCTGTCGCTTTGCAGCAGCTGTTTCTGGATCCACTGCAAAATCCAACATACAAAGCTACCATGGGCTCAGAAGATATGAGGATGTCCGTAGGTTTATACAGTTTGATGACAAGAGGACCAGGGCTTTGCGACTGGAAACAGATCACATGGCATCATTCAGGTATGTGTGGGACTGTTTCCTGGTCAACTGCAGAAAAAGGTTAATCCCCAGTGACTCTGTCACCATAGATGAACAGCTTGTGCCAAATTTTTGCAATACATGCCCATCAAGCCTGCAAAGTACGGATTATAAATTTTCTGGATGTGTGATGCAAGGATCCCCTTATGCAATAGATGGAATCATCTACATCGGAAACTGTCAGAAGAAGAGGTTAAAGAGAACCTTAAAGAGAGAAAGTTATCTAACAGTCATGCAGCGGAATCAAACAAACAGGTGAATATAGAATACATAAGTGAATATACACTTATTAAGATAAGTGTATACCAAGATCATTGTTAAAATATTTTTGAAATTTTAATCACCATTATGAGAAACTTATATATATATATATATATATATATATAACACATAGATCATTTATTCATCATTTATTTTATTGTTATAACAGAGATTTCAATTCAATTTAAATTGTACATTGTTTTTGTAATCATAGCTTGTAACATCACAATGCACAATTTCTTCACCAGTGTCCCTCTGGCTAAGAAGCTCCCTCCAGAATTTTGCGATTGCTAAATTTATCACAAAATCAAGCAAACTCCGCAAAATTTTCGGATCTCATATTTTTTTCGGAATGCTGCAGATTTCCTGCGAATTCTGGGTCTAGAAACTATGGATTCACCTAAAGCAAAGTCCATTTGTATGCAAACAAGCCATGATTTTACACACATATTGATCGTAGGTGGCAATATATATCTTTATGCTGGTCTGTAACTCAGCACTTAACCAGAAGAAGACATCACAAAAGTCGCATTTACCCACAAAAATCACAGTGAAAGACCGTGAAAATTGAGGTAAGTGAAATTAGTTTAATTAAGACTTGTTGTGGGCACACCACATAACACAGGCAATATGTCATGCCTCTTTCACAACGCACGCACTAGCAGAGCAGAAAGCAGTGTGAGTGCCTGATTCACCGCTGTTGCACAGATCCTTGTAGTCCTGAATTTCAACTTTCAACACATTTCTAAATATAATATAAATATAAATAAACATAATTTTGGAAATATTTAATTAAACAAATAATTCACAGAAGGGCTAATATTTTTGACTTCAACTGTATGTAAAAACAATAAAAACAGCCATATTGAAATTAAGTGGGTTTTTTTTATAAGTTACAGAATCCAATGTCTGGGTCTAGACATGATAAAAAATAAAAAAAAATTGACAAGATAAACAATGTGTTTTTGAGCTTAAAAATCAGATCATGCTGTTCCTCCATTCTTCACCAATATATAGCAATTAACCTATTTTATAATTTTATTCAGGGGCTTTATTAGCTCATTTAAATTAATCGAATCACATGATTCAACTCACTTGAGTCAAACTGAATAAAATTTAAAGGGGTGGTATTCTTAAGGCTTGGTTGTGTTTATAACATGCAAAGCAATGTGTGCTCATGCTTCATTTGTAAAAAATCACATTACTGTTTTCATATATCTCACTTTGATTATATACATGAAAACAAATATTTCCAAATTCCTCCAATAGCCTGCCCTCAAGAGGCTCTGATTTGTCAACAAACATAATGTGCTGTGATTCACAGTTCAGCTCTACATCACCAGGAAAAGCGTAACGCCTTTGCTCTACTAGCATGCGCTTTGCCTCTGCTGTGTAAATACTGTCAGTCAGTGTAACTGTTAGCAGTTTAAGCCTGAATCAGACAGAAAATAGAGAAGACACAGCTGAACCTTGTTGTGGCTATTTTCTTTAAGGAGGCTCTCTCAGTGGTAAAGAAGACAAAGTCTTACCCAGGATGTCTTTTAAAGTTTTATTCTTTGCAAAGAAGGTCAGACAGTCATACAGTAACACAGGTTCCTGCAGAGTGCGACACTCAAAGAAGAGTGTGTTCCCTTTTTATCTAGTTTCTTCCCTCTAAAGCCCACAAGGCCATCAGTGACATAGCAAATGAATCACATCACAGTTATCTTAACACTCATAATGCACTATTAGTCATCTATATTTCAATCTCATCTCCCACCTGGCTGTACAGGTCATAGGTCACCATACATGGATTACAATCTTGTTTTATGATAAACAGATGCCAAAGTGGTCACGTATAGCTTAACTGTGTAATGTATACATAGAAAAAGAAAAGAAGAACAGACTTTATAATGCATATAAAGGTATATAAATGAATTTCCATAACAACCTCATCCCTCATAGAGAGACACTACAGCACTGGTGTAGATTATGGGTGTTTACAGGGGTTTGACAGATAAAAATTAATTTGTAGCTAAATTGTTAATGGTGCCAAACAGCATTTCTTGTTGTTTACATCATTGTTTAAGTCCTTGTGTATGTACATGTAAATGACATGTAATAGATCAATTTCAACAAACTGACTGACTTCCGGTAGAGTGAACGCTGGTGCGTCTATGCTGCTGCTGCTCTCTGGTTATCTTATGTAATTTTATTTATTTTTAACTGTTTTAAGTACATTTCTTAAAGTATATTCTTTGGGATTGCATCTATGAACTCTGCAGTATTGTCTGTGGGGTGGACCTGTGATGATAATCTTTGACAACCTCTGACAACTATGTGGATTAACAGTGTGTGGCTTGTGCTTACCTGGACTGTCTTATGTGTCTATCATCCATCGACAGCGTTGCTCCAGTGTACTGCAGCTGAACTCCTGAATTTGCCTATATCCACACGATCCACCTTCACCTTATCTGATTCAGCACCCGGACATCTTGCACTTGCCTCGAAAGAAATATATCCACCGTGGCTCGCGTCGGAACTTTCAATATGACGAAACCAACTCCATAAAGTCATTTTGGTCCACTTCACGACAACCACCGAGGAATATCCGCTACCGCACTGATCACAGTGTGTTGACCCGCCTTGCCAGTTCGGCTAACACGGCTGTCAAACCCAGCACTAATGTCAACTTTGGTCTTTTCAACATCCGCTCACTTTCGAGTAAGGGGTATCTTGTGCAGGACCTCCTCTCTGACCGTAAGTTAGACTTTTTATGTCTTACTGAAACTTGGCAGCAGCCAAATGACTTTAGTTCGCTAAATGATGCTACTCCTCCGGGGTTTGTTTATACTTCTCAACCGCGTGACTATGGCCGAGGAGGCAGTCTCGCGATAATTCACCACGAGAAATGGAGGATCGCGACATTAAGCGTTCCTACCCGTCAATCATTTGAGGTAACTGTATGTCAACTCTCTGGACCAACTCCCACAATCATTGCCGTTTTGTATCGCCCACCAAAGCCAAATAACGAATTTATTGCTGACCTCACTGCATTTATGACTCACCTTTCTACACTCTCGCCCAACATAATACTTCTTGGAGATTTTAACATACATATGGACAATAATATGAACGCTCTCACCAAAGATTTCACATCCTGTTTAGATAGTTTTGGACTTCAACAATACATAGACTTCCCCACACATGATAAGGGTCATATTCCTGACTTGATCTGTTGCTCTGGTGTTACACCCGTTAACTGTAAAGCTGACTCTTTCCCTTTTTCTGATCATATGCTACTCTCATTCAGTGTTAATCTCTCACTTTCCAAATGTAACCCTTCACGCACAATAACATTCAGAAAAATCAAGGACATCAACTTGGACACTTTATCCTCTGATATCAACAGCCTTCCCAGTGCTGACTGTACACCAGATGAACTGCTCTCTTACTACAACAACAACCTTCATAACCTTTTAAATAATCATGCTCCACTAAAAACCAGGACTGTTTTTTTTTTACTCTGTCTGCACCTTGGGTCACTCCTGCTCTTAGACTATTAAAATCAAAAAGACGTCAGCTTGAAAGACTACAGGAAAACAAATCTCACTGTACACAGGGACATGTATGCAAATCACATTCATCATTATAAAGACTGTATTTCTGTAGCTAAATCCACATACTATTCCAGTTTAATCAGCTCTAATGAAGGCAATTCTAAAGTCCTCTTCTCTCTCTTTACTAACATCACAAAACCCACTGTTTCACTTCCTTCAAACCTATATACTGTGGTTTTCTGTAACACCTTAGCTTCATTTTTCTCTTCAAAAATTGAACTAATTCATCAGCAAATGATGTCCATGTTTTGAATCCACCTGTCCAAGTCTTATTCACCCCCTCTCAATCATTCTCAGAATTTGCTCTACCCTCAGTAATTGAAATCTCTAATCTCATTCTTGAATCCAAACCCTCTACCTGCAGGTTAGACCCCCTACCTACTACTCTTGTAAAGGCCATACTCCCTTCCCTTTCTCCTCTCATCACTGACATAATTCAATCCTCTCTCACCACAGGTATTGTTCCTTCCTCTCTCAAAGTTGCTGCTGTAACTCCAATTTTAAAGAAACCTGGTTTAGATCCCAATAACCTTAATAACTTTCGTCCTATCTCAAATCTCCCATTCATCTCCAAAATTCTTGAAAAAACTGTCGCTCCTCAACTTCACACCCATCTTTCATGTAATAACTTATACGAACAATTCCAGTCTGGCTTTCGTCCACTTCATAGCACTGAAACAACTCTCATCAAAATTACTAATGACCTCCTCCAAGCAGCTGACTCTGGTTTACTCTCCATTCTTCTTCTGCTTGATCTAAGTGCAGCTTTTGACACAATCTCACATAACATTCTTCTGGACAGGCTCACTTCTATTGGCATTGGTAACACACCTCTCAGCTGGTTTCATTCATACCTCTCAGGTCGCACTCAGTTCATTCAATTAAAGTCTCTCACCTCGTTATCAGTCCCTGTCACTACTGGTGTGCCCCAGGGTTCAGTTCTGGGTTCCCTTCTATTTATCATCTACCTTCTTCCACTTGGTTATATTTTCCACAAACACCAAATCCATTTTCATTGCTACGCAGATGACACCCAGCTCTATCTATCAACCAAACCCAATCTCAACCAAATCCCACCTTCATCCCTTACTGACTGCTTTTCTGACATCAAATCCTGGTTTACCTCAAACTTCCTGAAATTAAACGATAATAAAACTTAACTTCTTCTCATAGGTACACGATCCACTTTAAACAAATCACATAACTTTTATATTTCCACAGATGATTCTGTCATTACCCCCTCCCTTCAGGTTAAGAGTCTGGGGGTCATCTTCGACAGCACCCTTTCATTCACTGCACATGTTAATAATGTCACCCGGTCCGCTTATTTCGACCTTCGAAATATAAACCGTTTACGTCCTTCTCTCACATCTCATTCAACTGCCATTCTTGTTCATAGTTTAGTCACTTCCTGGTTAGACTACTGTAATTCCCTTCTGTTTGGCCTCCCTAATAAAACCCTTCATAAATTACAACTGGTACAAAACGCTGCAGCCCGTATTATCACAAA
>CAIGQW010052771.1:1043025-1063850 GCA_903798125.1 Danio choprae | reverse complement strand
TGTTGTGATAGCCCTTTGTGTGCTGCTGTAGTGGCGGCTCCGATTCTGAATGAATGACTGGAGTATAATTCTGGTGGGAAGCTTGAAAGGTGAAGGACTGTTTTGAGGTGTTTTTGGAACCAGAAACGTGTTACTGTGTGGTTGGTGTCGTCTATAAAGAGAGGGGAGAGGGTACTGAAACTTAGTGTTTTCCTATGGTGTAAGTATGCTAGAAGTGTTTGGAATGGGCTTGTAGGGATGGAATGTTGAATATGTAAATGAAGTGTCCTTTGCGTAATTGATCTGTTTGCTTTGCTTAATAAAGAAAGATAGAGTTTGGCTTTGTGAGTGGAAATGTATCCTTTGCGTAGAGTGTTAAAGCATTTAGAGTGGATGTGGAGTGTAATAGGTTGTGGGGGGTGGAGGGGACGGGGGAGATATGGGAGTTGGGCAGAAGTCATGTAGGGGGAAGTTTAACATTTCAAAGTTTAATTTCTAAATAATGAGGGGCGGTGTGGATGAGGGTCAGCTTCTGGAGCCGGCTGTCATAATCTCTGAAATGAGAAACAAGAGAGAATCAGAAATATGATTTTTTTTATAACAAGGTAAATGTACAGCAGACTTAATGAATTGTTTTAGCTGATATCCATGCGAGGAGTCCTAAAAAAGGGGCATGAGCAACTGTGAGAGCTGAGGATATGGGCCGTGGCTTGGCTGGTGGTCCTGGAAGTACCTCTTGAAGACTGAGTAGGTAAAGTGATAGTGGATTGGAGTTTAAACCCCTTAGTGATATTGAAATTTGCTTAGAATGCAATTGTATCTATCGGCCAGTCAATAGATTAAACATTACTCCATTTGTCAGGAATATCCTCCTCCTAGTCATAGCAGTCAAGCGGGGGGTTTGTTTCTTTGCCGTTTTCACATCCAACCGACTTGCCATTGTAAACTTGCTTATGACACTTTGTGGCTCGTGACGCTCATGTGTATGGACATAAGTCACTATTGCCTTATGATAGGACTTCTATACTTTATGTTTGCTAGCTGCAAATTAATCTTTCAGAAGTTCTATTTCCTAATTCTATCAAATGTGCCAGTTTTTTTTAAATATATAAATGATATAATTAATAAAAATACTAAAAATAAAGTATAAATTAACTGCCGTCGTCTAATCAATAATTTATTTTTTTATTTTTTTATTTTTTTGTTTTAAGGATGGTGACACCATTTACTTTAAACCATGCTTAAACAGCATTGCCCTTGCAATCTTAACATGATTAGAATCACAAGCATATCTGGTCAAAGTCATTATACAAGTCGTTTGCAAATGGTCATTCATAACTTTCAAGAGAGAAGACGGGACTATTTGGGTCCTGGGAGCTCTTTGGATGGTGGCGCTTCTCCTTTCAGCTATTGGTTGAACAAACTGTCAATCAAAGATCAGTGGCCATTTTGTGACTTATTTGTTTACATCTACAAAACGCTACTCTATTGAACGCGTTTCGGTGACTAGTCCGGGTCACAGCAGTGCTTTCCGTGGCTGTTGTTGATGCATGAATGGGTTGTGGACTGATGTTTTATGCAATTGGATTGCCTGGACCCCATGTATTTGAATTACTCCATGCTGTTGGAAGGTTATGGATCTGTGGACAGGCGAGAGGCTTGTGAGGTGAGTTTATTTTCTTATTATCTTGTGGTTGATGCCAGTATTGATAGATGATGCTAGTGTCATTCTGGTCACGCAAGTCTCAGCTTTCGGAAGGTGTATAAAAATGTTTAGTCGTTTGTTGGTGAGTCGTTATTTTGGCAAAGTTTTCTCCTTAATTCATGCTATGTACCGCGGGTGGATCGGTAGGGGAGAGTTCGGCTTCGTTGCAATGGTTTGGAATAGTGATTGTGGATGTGTAGGATGAGTCAGGTGGAGGTATGTAGTTGCTTGAAGTAAATGGAGAAGAAGATGATTTGACCTCGTTGTGGTTGGATGGAAGAAGAGCTGGTGGGCCGGTGTTACACCGGTTGCGTCTTGCGGGACCTCAGGCTCGATTTGTGGACCTGCTCGTATGCTGGCGAGGCTGGGTGGCGCTGGGCTGCGGCTGAAGTTTCGGGGAGAGCAGGGCTCTGGCTGAAGTTATGTTATTGTTTGGTTGTTCTTCTGTATCGATAGGTTAAATAGTGCCATGCTGGAGCTTTTGTAGCGGAAAGCATTCTTCGAAAACGAAGATAAAAGAGTCGTTTTTTGACAGGCTACTTATAGGGAGTTTGTATTAATCTGATTGGCTTACTACCTAGAGTAGCAAAGTCAAGTAAATGAGGTCGAGGCTTCTCATTAATGGCTCCTTAACTCTGGAATAGTCTTCCTGATAATGTCCGAGGCTCAGACACACTCTCTCAGTTTAAAACTAGATTATGGACCTAACTTTTTAATAAAGCATACACTCGATGCATGAGTGTGCTCCACACAGGTCAGGTGAGCTGGCTTGACAACCACCAGTAGAACACACTTCTCCTGTCTTAATGCACCAGACATTGCGTTAAAAATTCTCATATGCTTTACATGTTTGTTTCTTTGTTTGTTTATATAACTGCTATTTTCATCTATAACAATCCATTTTTGCATCTCGTTTAAATACACTATAAACAGCAGCTACGCTAATTATTTTCTTTATTTTCTATTTCCACCTGGGGATACTCATCCCGAGGCCCCTACAGACTATGCAGCGCTGATGCTGTGGTGGTCATGGAGGAATGGAGTGCATGAGACTGATACCTGAAAGGTCACAGTGACAAACAAGTCCACACTTTGATCCTGTGGGCCAGCCTGACCTCCCGTCGGTGCCCTACCACACCTGCAGCTTTTCCACAATGGATGTCCAGCCTCCGGTGCCTAGACTGCAGCTCCACACAGGAATTTTGGCCTGAAGAATTATGATCATGCCCAACAGAGCCTGGTTTCTCTCTAGGTTTTTTTTTCCCTTCACTTCGTCAATTGGTGAAGTTTTTTCCCTCTCCACTGTTGCCACTGGCTTGCTCAGATCGGGACTTGTGAAGCTGCACTTCGGTGGATTTGCTCTTCAGTGTTTGAACTTTCAGCAATGAAACTTAAAAACTTAAACTACACTGAACTATACATACACATATATACATACACACAGACACATACATATACATATATATATATATATATATACATATATATATATATACATATACACACACACACATATATACATGCCGACACAAATTGCGAGTGAACAGACCCCAGAGGGAATTTTATTAACAAAAGTGAAAAGTGCTCAACGTGCCACGGTGCAGGTAGGTGTGCTGTCATTCCGTTGCGCAGGAGTGCTCCAGTGCTGTGCCAACTGCCTTCCAGCTTCCTCGGGTTAGTCTGTCATTTCTGTTGAGCGAGAGAGAGAGAGAGAGAGAGAAGTTATGAGTCTCTGGCAAGCAGAGAAGTATCTCACCCTCTGTTGCTGTTATCTCCGTTTCATAGGGCCGTCGTGAGATTGGTTTGCAGCTGTAGCGGTCGGTGTGATGAGCGCTTACCAGGGCGACGCTGATGATCCATTGGGCGACCCGCCACAAAATATAAAACAGTTTTTTTGTAATCAGTGAATGAGCACAATCAGTGCTGACAACTGATATTTTATTTTATTTTTAATCTTTCGACTTCAACTGCAGTTCGGCAGTTTCATTTTCATTCAGGAACATTTCATTCATGTTCCCCTGACGAACTGAGGTATTGAATAAGAATATGATTTAAAGACTGGTGGAGGAGTGTTGTTTTAATGAAATTTGATACCTTGCGGCGAATGGAAAGAAAAAAACGCTGCATTTTGTGACACAGGTGTCTGTAATCCTTTAAGGTAATCAAAAATCGCTGTTCACATGGTAGACTCTTAATCAGAGTATTGTCTTAATCATATTAAAATCGGAGTATTGGTGTCCATGTAAACGTAGTCACTGAAATGCCAGGTGATATTGCAAGCTGTCAAAGACTGTTCATTCCTTTAAATTTATTCCTTGTGCCCTCAAATGTTTCATTAAGTTTGACATGTTTCCCCCTTACACGCAACTTTTGTAAAGCTTGTCAGAATCCTTGCTTGTAAAGGATTACAAAAGTACGGTACCCAACCCTACTGTACAGTAGCTCAACAAGCTTGGTTTCTATTAGCTGAAATTTCAGAATGACCATACTCAGTTTTTCATCTTCTTCTTCGTGTTGTATGCTTTCCCCTGGCATCCTGGGATAGATAAGTGTCCATCTGATGAACACTCCAGAATCTGGGCTGAAGCAGTAGGGCATCCAGGGATTTCTCACTGAAGTTTCATTGATTACAGAAGTTTCAAATTTACTTATTTCTTCTATTGTGTAGTAGTGATGTATGCACATTTCTATGCAATTTAAGTATACTTACTGCCAAATCTCATGAGGATTAAGGTAATTCTCACCTACCTTTTTGAATATTGGCAATTTAAACATACACAATTGCTTGCCTACTGCTTTCTGCAGTAATATTCACAAGTTCACACTCACAGATATTTGACTGAACAGAATATATACCGTATATTTGGTGAGCTGTCCGGGGAGAGATCTCCAAGCTCAGAAAGACACCATAACTAGTGTTATTTCTCTTGTCAAGAGAGATAGGGGTCCGATCGCAGTGTCTGTCTCAGCTCCAGAATGCTCCCTCCTCCAATTTATTGAGGGAAATCCTTCTGCTGGCACAGGACAACAGCTCATCAAACTGTAACCAGCTTAGTCAAAGGTACCGCTTAGTCCATCATCCAAGCACAGGTTCTGGATAAGTTGAACTCACAGAGCTGGGTGCATGTCTAAAGAATCTAATTGACCCAGACATAATGCCAACAGTTCTACGTTGTTTTAAAGCACATAAATAGCTACTCTCTCAATAAAATCCATGTCAGTCATTAGCAATGAACCAGGCTGAGTCACCAGGGTGTCATGGAAGCCGTCGTTAATGTGGCAGTGATCTATAGTGATGCAATGTATATATAAGCTCCAAAGGGAGCTGTCATTGTTGAGGTGGGACAACAATGTAGTCACTCCTGTGGGAGCCACCACTGTTGAGGCAGTAACCTGCAATGATGCATGCATGTATATATGGGCTCCTGCAGGAGCATTCACTGCCGTGAGAGTGATCTATAATAATTCAAATATTTATATTGGCTTTTCCGGGGGGCCCATCACTGCTGTGGCTGTGATCTATTATGACTGAAATGTATGTGTGCTCCTGTGGAAGCCATCACTGCTGTGGCAGTGATCTAAAATGATTCAATGTGTATGTGGGCTCCTGTTGGGCCCCTCACTGCTGTGGCAATGATCTCCAAAGATGCAATGTATTTATGGGCTCATGTGGGAGCCATCACTGCAGTGGCAATGATCTACAATGATGCAAGTTTATGTGGGTTCCTGTGGGAGGCTACACTGCTGTGGCAGTGATCTGCAATGATGCATGCTTATGTGGGCTGCCATTGCTGTCATCAGGTATCATTGCTGTATTGCAGTGATGCAATGTATATGTTTGCTCAAGCTGTCACTTCTTGTGGGAGTGGCGCAGTGGACATGAATGTTACTACTATGGTAATGAGTAGGATGAAATAGTAGTGAAATTGAAGTGTACAAGTGCTCAAGGGAAAGCGGTCACTTCTAAGGCAGTGAGTAAGGAGGATATATCAGTAATGAAAAATAGAATATCATTGCTGTAATAGTGATGCAAGGTATATGTGGGCTCAAGTTGTCGCTTGTTGCGGGGGTAGCGCAGTGTGCATGTTGGCTCCTGCAGGGACTGTTGCTGCTGTGGCAGTGATCTACTGTTCCCCTTCATATGGGAACTCCAACGTGTGTCTTAACATACTATGGGAGTATGTCAGACGACCAATCACTCTGAAGAGTAAGAAAACGAGCCAATGAACGCCAAGTGAAGCTCCACAGCTGACAGTGATTAGTTATTAGTGCTATACAAGCTGCCTGCTGAGAAGCGAGCCTTAGAATTGTTACTTCAGAGCCTCACTGAGACTGAAGAATCCTCTGCCAAACTGACTTCAAGAAAGCAGTATTACTTACCAGTGTGGGAGAAGACACAACAGCGGCGGTCGATCTGGGCTTCCTGTCCCCTGGGCGTTTCGCTGGTGCGAATAAAAGAGCAAAAAAAAGGTGAAGCCTTCTAAGCCCTCTTCCCGGAGGTACACAGTAAGCTCACACAGGCATGGAGGGCACCTTTCTATGCCTGGACCTCGTGCGCTCCCGCTCTCACCACCCTTGACGGCGGGGCAGCCAGGGGATATGAGGCGATTCCCCAGGTGGAGCGCGCTATTGCAGTCAATCTATGCCCGCTGGGCACCTCCTCCTGGAGAGGTCCACCCAAACTCCTTTCCAAACCGTGTAGGTTATCTGAGTCTCTCACGGCCAGAGCTTACAGTGCTGCGGGTCAGGCTGCATCTGCCTTGCATGCGATGGCCACCTATCAACGCTACCAAGCGGAGAAGTTGGCAGAGCTGCAGGAGGGTGGTTCTTTCCCAGGCTTGATGCATGAGCTCCGCACGGCAACCGATTACGCTCTCATGACCACCAAATCGGCTACTCGTGCCCTGAGAAAGATGATGGCCACATTAGTGATCCAGGAGCGCCACCTCTGGCTAAACCTGGCAGATAAAAGAGATGTTGACAAAGCTCGCTTTCTTAATGCTCCCATATCCCAGGCTGGCCTGTTCGGTGACACTGTCGGGGAATTTACCTAGGAATTCTCGGCGGTGAAGGAGCAGTTCAAAGCGATGTGGGAGGTCATCCATCAGCGGGCTCGGAAAACTGCTCTCCTCGCCGAGGGCGTCCGCCCGCGGCTTTAACATCCGCCTGCTTTTGCTGCCCTCTCCACCGGCCAAGCTGCAACGCCGAGCCAACCGCGGGTCCGCGACACCCCCGATCCAGGGCACCATTAAGTCCGGTAAAAGGACCACGAAGCGTCTCTAAGACGGGCCACCCGGAGAAGACCTGCTCTTTCCTCGCTGGAGGGCCGAGGACAACAAACATCAACAATAACATCTCCACTGCCGCCCTCTGGGCTGGCTGTCTCCAAATTTTCATTAAAAGAGCAGTTTCCTCTCTCTCCGGGTGCACAAACCCGAACCTTGCCAGTCTGGGACACCCCGCCTTCCAGCTTGCAGCGCCGGGCTCTTTCGCCTCAGGCTTCCAGAGTGCAAGAGAATGGGCTCCTTTCTCTAACTCCAGCCTTATCGCGGGATCCAGGGAGGAAGGTAAGAGAAATTCTCTTATTTTTGGCTCTTCCTCTTGCCACTCTGCATTCCAGAGTGAGCACTCCACTCCCGAGCTGCCCCTCCGTTGGCACGTCAGCGATCGCTCCGATGGTGCCATTAGCGCGGGCTCTGCCAGCCTGGTTAGCGCTGCCCAGCCTGTGGCGGTGGCTCATACGGACGATCGGACTCGGCTATGCGATACAGTTCGCCATTTGCCCTCCCAGGTTCACGGGTGTTCATTTCACTAGGGTCAGCCCCATGAGTGCCCCTGAGAGGAGATTTCTGTCCTCCTGGCGAAGTATGCAATCGAGCAGGTCCCTCCAGTCAAGATGAATTGCGGGTTTTACAGCCTGTATTTCATCGTGCCCAAAAAGAGCGGGGGGGTAAAACCAATCCTAGATCTGCGCAGACTGAACTGTCATTTACACAAAATGCCATTCAGGATGCTCACGCAGAAATGCATACTGCAGTGCGTCCGTCCTCGGAATTGGTTTGCAGCAATAGATCTGAAAGACGCGTATTTTCATGTCTCCATTTTTCCACACCACCGTCCATTTCTCCGGTTTGCGTTCGAGGGTCGAGCATCCTCCCCTTCGGGCTCTCCCTGTTTCCATGCGTGAAGGATGCTCGGTGCCTCTTCGGCGCACGCGCATCAGCATTTTTGATTGTTTATTGACTGTTATATATATTTCAGGTCTTAAACCAGTCGATTATGCACAGGGACCTGGTGCTCCAGGATCTTGGCCTGTTGGAGTTTCAGATAAACCGAGAATGAGTAGGCTCTCCCCCGGGAGAGCTTCTCTTTTTCTCGGGTTGGAGCGGGACTCGGTCTCCATCACGCCAATGCTGGGCCAATGCTGCTCTGACTGATTAATTCGGCAGTCACAGTGGTCCCACTGAAGTTTTTCAGAGGCTCCTGGGGCATATGACATTTTGTAGCCGCTACATCGCCGCTCAAATGATTTATATGAGACCACTTTAGCACTAGCTTTGCGACCGAGTTCCGAGATGGGCATGGCGTGCAGAGACGCACCAGGTGTCCATCACCATGCTGCGTCGCCGCACCTTCAGTCCCTGGATGAATCTTGCCTTCTACGGCCTGGGGGGCCCTTAGAACAGGTATCCAATCATGCTGTCATTCTGACAGATGTTTCCAGTATGGGCTGGTTGGCTGTGTGTATCGAGCATGCAGCTGCAGGTTCGTATATCGGACTTTGGTTGCGTTGGCATTTTAATTGCCTGGAGCTGATGGGAATGTTTCTCGCTCTCCGCCGGTCCATACCGGTATGGGAGGGGACACACATGCTGGTTAGGACGGCCAGCACATACTGCCGCATGTCTCAGCTCACTCACCATCTGCTCCACTGGATTCATGCGGCTTAATAGCTGCGCGCCGTTCATATCCCGTACGAGCTTTTCGTGCCAGCTTACACGCTCTCACGGCAGTTACGTTTCCAGGAGAACGGAGACTCCCACCCGGCGCGGTCCAATTGCCCCCGGGTTCATGCAATATGCATTTTTCCCCAGTGAGCCTGCGCGCACAGACACTGTGCAAGGTCGGGGAGACGAGGAGCGGGTCTTGCTCGTTGAGCCTCCTTGGCCCAACCGGACCCAAGTTTCTGAACTCACACTCCTCGTGATGGCTTTCCCTGATGAATTCCCTGGAAGAAGCATTCCTTTTTCTGGGATGGGCACCCTCTGGCACCCGCGTAGCGTTCTGGAAACCCTCCTGGGGGTATCTATAAGTTTTCTGTCCATGAAGGCAGCTCTGCTGGTTGCGTTGGTATTATTCTGGAGGGTTAGAATGCCGGTGCCATTTTCGGTCAGCAAATCATGCGAGGAATTTAAACCGGCCTACTCTCACGTATACCTGAGACCCCGGTTCAGCTTGTGCCAAGGTTCGTACCACCCCCTTTTAATATTAAAGTGGTAGTGAGCCTGCAAGTGCTGTCTGCGGAGGAGACAGACCCAGCCCTTTCATTGCTATGTCCGCGCATTGCGCCTAATGTGACATGTAGAGCATACGTCTTTGAGCAGCTCTTTTCTGTTATGATCGGCAGAAGGGAGCTACCGTATCAAAGCAGAGGTTGGTCCATTGTAATAGTATGCCATCACCCTCGCTTCATGTGCCAGAGGGAGCTGTGTCCCCCGGGAAAGAGGCAGTGCCTCCTTTTCGGCGCGAGTACGGAGCACCTCTTAACAGATTATGCAGAGCTGCAAGCTGGGTGACACCTAAAACATTCGTAAGATTTAATAATCCGCGAGTGGACTCGGTTTCCTCCCGATTACTGGGTTACTCCAGTCAATCGAGATGAAATTAAGCTCTGTGTCAAAAACGCTTGCCGCGCCATGCTCCCTAACACAGAGATACGTGCCAGTGGTCCAAATATAAATAATCAGAAGAAGAAGAACCTGTCTTCTTCTTCCCACAAAACGAACTTTACTACAGTGGTGCCGAAACCCGGGAAGAAGAAGACAGGGTCGGCGATATTTGGTAAGTTTCAAAAGTCTTTATTTTTCCTCCTGCACTGGCCACGTATGTGTGTGTGTGTGTGTGTGTGTGTGTATCGAGTCTCCAGCTCTCTCTCTCTCCTCGGCTGCTCCTTCTTCTCTTCTTATGAGGGTCTCTCCAGCCCAACCCCTAGAAAATACAGGTGTTACTGATTATTTATGATTGGACCACTGACCAGCCGCCAGTGTCTCCGCTTGCTCTCCCCCCCTTTTGGTGTTCAATCATGCCTTCCCCATCACAAGCACTAATAGCTAATCACTGTCAGCTGTGGAGCTGAGCTCCGCCAATTCACTTGGCGTTCATTGGCCTGTTTTCTTACTCTTCAGAGTGATTAGTCGTATGACGTTCTCCCATAGTCTGTTAAGACACACGTCTCCGTTCCCTACTCGGAGAAAGTGGGTTATGGACATAACCAGGACATTATGCAGTGTAGATGTGGTAGAAATATTTAAAAAAATTAGAAATATAAAAAAAATAAATAATAAACAATTTGAAACAGAAAAAAAAAGTATATATATTTAAAAAATATATATACTTTTCACAAGTTCACACACAGAAACAGAGCAGTATCAACAATAAGACAATAACCACAACAAAACACAAAACCCCTGGCACTTAGAACTCAAATGAAGGTAAATAGCCCAGAGGAAAAAATGCCAAAGGTTTCAGGCCCGCAGATTCGAGCATGGTGGGGAAAACAGGTAAATAATTGTATGAGGAAAAACAAAAAAAAAAAACAAGCAAAATAAAATTGGATTTCAAATTTCAATTTCTTACCCACGAGGAGTTCAAGGCAAAGGAAGAGGAAAAACGCGAATATGACTGTGTGGATGCGTGAGCCTCCTGTGTAGCCAAGCCGGCCGGTTAGTAGCAGCCACGTTAGCCCTGAGTCTCAGCAAGCCCAGCGGTGACCTCTGACAGTGTCGACTGAGGGATGATGAAGGCGTTCTGTAGCTGGTTCAATGTCAACGGGATGAATTAGGTACGTATGACTTTTCTCCGGGGCACACTGCACTGAAGACTTTGTTGATGTACACTTGATCAGATGCCATAAACTCTTCAGCCACAAGACAGTGAACTTTGCTCTGTTACATACTTTCACGTTCTTTCTACACAGCCAGTCACTACGTTTTCTCTCCTATCTTAACTCAGGGTTTTGTACTTGTACCCGCACTACAACAGTTCTGGACTCTCCGCTACTCTTCCGCACAATGCCTTACGCTATTACCACACCACCTTTTCAGCTTTCCTCTTTTTCTTCCACATCCGGCCTTACACCACGTAACTCATGTCACGTCACGTTCCGTTCGTCACTCTTTCTCTGACTCTGCCATCTCTGACTACTACAACCCTCCTCCTTTATATTCTCACCCGTTTCCCCATTGACGTCCAATGGGTGGAGACCAATTAAATATTTTCCGACAGCCTAGACTATCGTCACAACATGAAAGTGGAATTGTATATGTGAACATGCAAGAGCAGCTTGTGCCTCTAGCAGAGGCAGCCTTACGCCTATATTGGCCATAGGTGTTAGGAAGTTGTGAGGAAGGGGATTGAGTGTCTGTATTTTAGGTGAACAAGAGCCCTTTCATTTTTTCTCAAATGCTGCACAATTTTTTTTTTTTACAAAATAAAATATTTTCTGCAATAACTAAATTGGAAAATCGAAATAAAAAGGTTAATACAAACTAATAAATTATCTTTAATGTAAACAATCTAAGACTTTGACTGTGCAGCTAAAATACAAATTTAAAATGAATTCCAAATAAAAAATTAACAATACAAACTGAAGAAGGCTCTTTAATACAAACAAACTAAAACTGTCATTGTGCTCTTTTTTTTGTTTTGTTTTTTCATTTTTCAGAAATATCAGAATTTATATGTTTTCTGGTATAAGCTGAGATCTTTGCACATTTACAATGACCCCTGCTAATGAAAAAAACTCTTTCACTGGGGACTGAGATGGCTGGTGTGGAGAGGAAAGCCTTACCTAAACCAGAGAGCAGTGTGTACAGAGGTGGTCAATAGGCCCTCTGCTCCAGGGGAATGGCCACTGCCATAAAATACTCATTATAATATATAATATATGATATAATAAATTATTAAAAGATGCATAAACTAAATTGAAAAAGATAGGGACGGAGCAATCTAATACCTGGTTTTGTAACAACACAGCTTTCTCTTTCAGTCTGAAAAACATCTTCACATTTCCGCTATGAAAACACTGATGCATCGTGTGATTTTCGAAACACTAGCACTCGTCAGAGCAAGCGGAGATGCCTATCCTCCGGTCTGCGTGGTTTGGCCTATTAATAGCTTTTTTCAGTGTGCTGCATCATATTCGTTGTTCTGTTAGTGTAAGTAAACGTTTTTGCAGTATTTGCACACAGTTAGTGTTTTGTCTGCTGCACCTCACCGCTGTCATTTTAGTCTTCCTCCTCACCTCCTGCTTGCTGTTGATGTGCAGGTAAAGCAAGTTTGTGCCTGTAAACACAGCGCCCCCTCTATTCAAAACATGTATCGCTATTCATTCAACATTTCTACCGGTTTTAATCGTCACATATTTTAAGTGATTTTCTACCGGCTCAAGGTGAATCGTTACATCCCTAGTAACAACAACAACAACAAAAAGTTTATATTTAACTAGCTATCAAACAGATATTACACTCTCATGTGTCACATTTCACAGCTTTTACCATTTGCAACTGTTAAAATAATTAACTTACCGAACCAAACGACATGAACTACAACCAACATTCATAATTTCTACGTGTTGCTAAACTCAGAATAAGTGATCTCTTTCTTAAATAAAATAAAAGATATCACACCAGTATAATAGCAACAATAGCCTCATTGAAGAGATATCTCTGGTATTTCACCGCTCAACACCATTTCTCCTTCTGTTTTGTCGGTTAGCTTCACAGTTTGTCACGCTATTATTTTATATTCCAACCTCAACCTCAAGATACACTCATTTAACTTTAAAGTAGCTTTTAACTTTTATTACAATTGAAGCCTGTGAACAGGTGCTTCTCAATTCTTATTTGTGCATCCTCGCTTTTTTTCCCCTCATGTGTTAGCTCCACTCCTTCAGGGTTTGAGTGAAGGACAAGGACAAGATGCAATTGAATCAAGTGAAATGATATATACTCGCTTTCTTTAGCGTCATTTCAAAAGCGTTGTCATTTAATGAGTATGGTACACCACTGATTTAGCTTGCTTGTCAGGATTCTTGAATATTATAGATAATTATTTACAATGTAATAGTTTCTCCACAAAACACCATGTTTGTCTGTATTTTTTATTTTACACAATACCATCTACGAATTTAATTAAAAAACAAAATGTTTATGACTCTATTTGATGTTGCATCAAAACATGTCATCTACTGATATGAATTCAAATTTAAACTCAACCTGATATCAGGTGATACCACCGTATTAGCACATTTGTAACAAGCCTGTCTGGCCTGAACTGTTGTGATCATAGCAGGATGCAATTGAGCAGTTCAAATAAGGAAAATCACATCCCATGAGCCATGACATAAAACTCAATAAATTATAATAAAACAAAAAGACACAGCTTTGTATATACTCAAAGGGTTTTTAATACTGCTATGTATAGAGAGGTATGAGATTAAAATGTTTATTTTTTCCCCCTGTGATTAAAGCTTGATGGAATGGTCAAACTCAAAACATTACATGATTCTCTATGCCAGTCCCACAGGGCATTTTAACAATAAAATGCAGCACTATTTCAGGTTTGCCTCAGAGGATCCTGCCCTTCATGTACACTATTGGCATGGCAAATACTGTGTCACTGCTGCTACTACTGCTGGTATTACATGATTTCTTTCTGCCAGCAACAGTGCAAATATGTGGTCTACTTGGTCAATCTGCTTTCCCTGTACTTTCTGCAGAAAGAGATATCAACATTGGAGCAATTTTCTCAATTCATAGGAATGCTTTGCTAAAGCTGTATCCTTTTACTTCCAAACCAGAGCCAACAACATGTGTCAGGTCTGTATGATGCTATTAATAATTAAATTAAACCAAACAATAAAACAAGTTTTATTATTATGTTTTATTTCACAGGTTGAACTTGCGTGAATTTAAATTTGCCCAGACATTTATTTTTGCCATTGAGGAAATAAATAACAGCACTCAGTTGTTGCCTGGTGTTTCTTTGGGCTATAAAATCTATGATGCCTGTAATGCTATTTCTCCGACTCTTGTCTCAGGCATGGCTTTGATAAATGGCTATGAACATACTTTGAGTGATACAACCTGCTCTCGACCACCTGCTGTTCAGGCTATAGTTGGAGAATCATCATCCACTCCCACAACAGCCTTGGCTTCTGTAGTTGGTCCATTCAACATACCTGTTGTAAGAAATCATATTTAACATCAGCATGATAACAAGTAGCCAATATACATGACAAACTACTGGAAAATACACCCAAAATATATGTATGTGGGGAAGGTAGAAAAAATGGGGGATGATATACTGTTTGCTTTTTTCAGTATAATTTATTTAGCTTTTTTTTTGCTTTTTTCTTGCAGATCAGTCATTTTGCTACATGTGCATGTCTAAGTAACAGAAAAAGATATCCCTCCTTCTTCAGAACTATACCGAGTGACTATTACCAAAGCAGAGCACTAGCTCAGCTTGTCAAGCACTTTGGCTGGACCTGGGTTGGGACAGTCAGGAGTCGCAGTGACTATGGTAATAATGGCATCACAGCATTTGAGGATGCAGCAAAACAAGAAGGGATTTGCATTGAGTACTCAGAGGCCATATTAAGAACTGATCCACAAGAACAGTTTCGAAAGACAGTGGAAGTGATCAAAAAGGGCACATCCAAGGTGGTAGTGGCCTTTATTTCATTCGGAGATTTTGCTCCCCTTGTGAAAGTAATTGCAGAAAACAACATCACAGGACTGCAGTGGGTTGGCAGTGAATCTTGGATAACATCTCGAAATCTTGCAGAAACAAAGGAATACAATTTCCTTTCTGGAGCTGTGGGTTTTGCCATTGTAAATGCCAAACTAGTAGGTTTACAAGAGTTCCTGGTGAATGTGCACCCAGATCAAGAACCAAAAAACAAGCTTTTAAAAGAATTTTGGGAAACAACTTTTCAGTGTTCTTTTAGTAACAGTGACAGTGCTGTCTGTACTGGCTCTGAGAAACTTGGAGAGTTGAAAAATGAATATACTGATGTATCAGAGCTACGGATAGAACATAAAGCGTATGCTGCAGTGTATGCTGTTGCACACACACTGCATAATGTTTTCAAAGATGTAAAAGCCTCCAACTACAGCAAAAGACAGCTACCCACACCACAAAAGGCAATGAATTAATATATAAATACATAAATAAATAATTACATAAATATTGTATAAATAATTTAAACAATTATTTTTCTGACCTTCACTGTCAGGTATTGCAGTATATGAGAAATTTGAGTTTCACTATGAAAACAGGTGAGAACATTTTCTTTGATGCAAGTGGAGATCCAGTGGCAAGATATGACCTTGTGAACTGGCAGACTGCTGAGGATGGAAGTCTACAGTTTAAGCATGTGGGCATCTATGACAGCTCACTGCCTTCAGAGCAACGTCTACAAGTCAATAGGGAAATCATGCTGTGGGCAGGGAAAAGTGGATTGGTACATCAATACTATAATTTTTCTATAAAAAACATCCAGCAAATTTGGACAACTTATTGACTTGTTACTTAAATTTCATTGTAGTTACCATTGTCCGTGTGCACTGAGAGCTGTCTCCCAGGAACTAGAAAGGCTGTACAAAAAGGACGCCCTGTCTGCTGTTATGACTGTATTCCATGTGCAGAGGGAGAAATCAGTAATAGCACAGGTAAAATTATACATGTGAAATAACTGTAATAAAGGTATTATACAGTGGAGTATGATACTGTACACTGGCCACGTGATTCATGATCCACTCTATATTCCAATAATCTTTTCTTAAAATTCTTTCACAGATTCTAGTGACTGCTATTCATGTGATTTGGAGTACTGGTCAAATGAAAGGAAAGACAGATGTATATTAAAAGTGGTTGAATTCCTTTCCTATGCAGAAATCATGGGCATTATGCTTTGTATTGTCTCCTTCATTGGGTTGCTATTAACAGTAATGGTAACTTTTCTGTTCTATCTTCATAAAGAAACACCTATTGTCAGAGCCAACAACTCAGAGCTGAGCTTTTTGCTGCTCTTCTCACTCTCACTGTGTTTTCTCTGTTCACTCACTTTCATTGGCCGCCCCACTCAGTGGTCCTGTATGTTGCGTCACACAGCATTTGGGATCACTTTTGTCCTCTCTGTCTCCTGTGTTCTGGGGAAAACAATAGTGGTGTTAATGGCATTCAGAGCTACACTTCCAGGCAGTAATGTCATGAAATGGTTTGGGCCTCTTCAGCAAAGACTCAGCGTTGTTTCCTTAACATTAGTACAGGTTATTGTCTGTTTGCTTTGGTTAACAATATCTCCTCCTTTCCCATATATGAATTTAAGCTATTACAGAGAAAAGATCATCCTAGAATGTAACTTAGGTTCAGCGTTCGGTTTCTGGGCTGTTCTGGGTTATACTGGCCTGCTATCAACCTTGTGTTTTGTGTTAGCTTTTCTTGCTCGGAAACTCCCAGATAACTTCAATGAAGCCAAGTTCATTACATTTAGTATGCTCATATTCTGTGCTGTCTGGCTTACATTTATCCCAGCATATGTAAGTTCTCCTGGAAAGTATACCGTAGCTGTGGAGATCTTTGCCATTTTAGTTTCAAGTTTTGGTTTACTATTTTGCATATTTGCTCCAAAGTGTTACATCATTTTGCTAAAACCAGAGAAAAACACAAAGAAACAAATGATGGGTAAATTTTAAAGCAGTTTAAAACCAAAGATAATCACAGAACTGGTTAAAAGCCACCATAGTTTGGTATATATTTCCAGTGGATAATCTAACATAAAGCATCAGATAAATAAACAAGATTTGAAAGGACAGGTCACCTAAAACTGAAAATTATGTCATCATTTACTCACCTTTCTCTTTTTCCAAACCTATTTGAATGTATTTTTTTCTGTTGAACATAAAATATTTTTAAGAAAGCTGAAATGATGTAACCATTGATTCATGTGGCATTTGTTTTTCATACTATAGAAAAGAATGGTGTGGGTGGCACGGTGGGGCAGTGGGTAGCGCTGTTGCCTCACAGCAAGAAGGTTGCTGGTTCGAGTCTGGGCTGGGTCAGTTGGCATTTCTGTGTGGAGTTTGCATGTTCTCACTGTGTTCACGTGGGTTTCCTCCGGGTGCTCCGGTTTCCTCCACAAGTCCAAAGACATGCGCTATAGGTGAATTGGGTAGGCTAAATTTTCCGTAGTGTATGTGTGTGAATGAGGGTGTATGGGTGTTTCTCAGTGATGGGTTGCAGCTGGAAGGGCATCCGCTGCATAAAACATGTGCTGGATAAGTTCGTTTCGCTGTGGCGACCCCTGATTAATAAAGGGACTAAGCCAAAAAGAAAATGAATGAATTAATAAAATCAATAGTTAACACTTTTTAGCTTCCTTCAAAATATCCTCTGTAGTGTCCAACAGAATAAAGAAACCTATAAAGGCTTAGAACCAATTGAGGGAACATTTTTGATTGAATTATACTTATACTTATATTTGAAAAATTAACAAATATTCTCTCTCTGCCTCTTTATATAATTAATTAATTTCGTTAATTTCTGTAGGTTACATTTATAATTACACTGTTGATCCATCCTTTACACCATAGCCCAACCTTAATCCTACCCACCAAACCTTTCACCACAGACAGGGTAAACAATACATTTAATTTAAAAAGAAATATTTTGCTTGTTATTGGACAAATTAGTACAAATGTAAGCAACACATAAATAAACTATTAAAAACAAAATAAAACTGTCTTTATAATTAAAACATAAAAGTAACAACTTAAAAGGTTTGCAGCCTGGATAGGCTATAAAAACATTTTATATGGTTAAATCGCGTATGATTTCACAATCAATGATAGCTACAACAGCATTACTATATTTATGGCTGTCTGACCCATTAGTTCTGCTCTCCACAGGCTATGGCAGGTTTTCCAGGCTAGGACGGGTCAGCACTAGACACAGTGGACTCACAGTGACCATCTCCATCACAGCATTGTTCTGGGTCTTGGTTATGTACTTGCTTTTTAAAAATGATGTTGATTTTTTGCAATTAACAGCAAATAGAAATTACATGCCAATTTCTTGAATTTCTTTCTTTCTTACAGTTAATATCAGCATGCATCTTGCTTGTAATAAAGTTTATGTTAACCATATCTGCATTTTTTATAACTCTTAACATTTACCCTGCCAGGATTGTATTTTTTTAAATATTTATTTTATATTTAATATATCTCTGTCATTTTATTGGTCTGTCTATTTTTCTTTCGGTTTTTCCTAGATTTGTTATTATTATTTTTATTATTTTTTCTTTTACTATTTTCTATTTTCATGAAGGGGTACAAAGATTGTCTTGGGGGTCAATTTGACCCACCAGCTGTAAAACCAATACATCACTAACATTACTGCTGTGTTTTCTGTATTTTATGTGGTTAGTGCTTGGAGCTTCGTCAAGTTGATCCTTAATCTCATTTTCTATTTTTACAAAGGGTGAACATATACCCTTCATAATATTTTACTTTACAAATGCACTTAAAATGTCTTTAAATCTACCTTTGAACAGGC
Source organism: Danio choprae (assembly GCA_903798125.1). Classification (NCBI taxonomy): domain Eukaryota; kingdom Metazoa; phylum Chordata; class Actinopteri; order Cypriniformes; family Danionidae; genus Danio; species Danio choprae. Next base: position 1,045,327 of record CAIGQW010052771.1, on the reverse strand, counting down.
TAAGGCAAAGATCTTCAGAAAAGGAACTTGTAACCATAACTATTGTTTAATTAATATTCATTCATTCATTTTCATTTCGGCTTAGTCCCTTCACCAATCTGGGGTCGCCACAGCGGAATGAACCGCCAACTTATCCAGCATATGTTTTACGCAGCGGATGCCCTTCCAGCTGCAACCCATCTCTGGGAAACATCCATACACACCCATTCACACTCATACACTACAGACAATTTAGTCTACCCAATTGACCTATACCGCATGTCTTTGGACTTGAGGGGGAAACCGGAGCACCCGGAGGAAACCCACGCCAACACAGGGAGAACATGCAAACTCCACACAGAAACGCCAACTGACCCAGCCAAGGCTCAAACCAGCGACTTCTTGCTGTGAGTCGAACGTGCTACCCACTGCGCCACTGTGAGGCCCCTGTTTAATTAATAGTAACTATTAAACAATAGTTATGGTTACAAGTTTCTCCTCTGAAGATCTTCTGCCTTAGTCTGTTCAAAGGTAGAGTTAAAGACATTTCAAGTGCATTTGTAAAGTAAAATATTACAAAGGGTATATGTTCACCCAGGGCCTCACGGTGGCACAGTGGGTAGCACGTTCACCTCACAGCAAGAAGGTCGCTGGTTCGAGCCTTGGCTGGGTCAGTTGGCGTTTCTGTGTGGAGTTTGCATGTTCTCCCCGTGTTGGCGTGGGTTTCCTCCGGGTGCTCCGGTTTCCCCCACAAGTCCAAAACATATGCTGGATAAATTGGCGGTTCATTCCACTGTGGCGACCCCAGATTAATAAAGGGATTAAGCCGAAATGAATATGAATGAATGAATATGTTCACCCTTTGTAAAAATAGAAAATGAGATTAAGGATCAACTTGACAGAGCTCCAAGCACAAACCACATAAAATAATAAAGATATTGGGATCTTAATTTGGCAATTTACCCACAAAACGTGGCTTTTACCATTATTTTATCCACTTTGGAATGCAATGCAATAAAGATTGACTTTAGACTTTACAAAGGTGTGTGATATCTGTCTGGGTATCATTTAAAATGTTTGAAAACTATACAATATTTTGAATTCATTAATGATTCTGGAACTGTGCCAAATTTATAAAATAAGTTACAAGATTACATAAGAAATCCCATTTTTCAGTTCCTTAACAGTCAAACTCTTAAGATACAAAATGTAACCAAAAAATAAATCAGTCCAAATGCGTTTCAATCCAATAGTCCAAATAGATTTTAGTTAAACATGAAAATTGTCACGTCAGCATGTGAGATTCACTGATTCATTCTTTAAAGTTCTTAATAGCTTAGCAGATCTTCTTTGAAAAAAATGTGCCATGTCTTAAGAGACAAGTCTAATGTCGCAGAACACTTGGTTAATAATGATTTGTTCCAGTGACAGTGTATGCAGATAAACTACATTAGTAAAAAGCAACATGAATCTGTTCTGATGAAGAAGCCATGTCTCTAGTCATACAGAATTTATGGATGACAGAATAACAGGCATCCAGTCACAGCTGAGCTCATTAAAAAAGTGGACATAACCAAATATATTTGAATTTACAATTAACCTTACTGTTACACCTGTTTACACTAGGTAGAAAAATGTGTTTTGGTTGATCAAATCACAAAGACAAGGGAGACAAATTATTGTGTACACCTGATGTTTTAATATGTCCATTTTGTCCACCTGGCTTTCTCTGACCTTTCAATCTATAGTGTACAAAAAGAAGTACTAAATCCGTTAAACAAACTTTATAAATAGGCTATGTTATGAATTGAGTAATGTAAATAAGTATCAGGAGATTATCACAGAAAAATGCAAAAAAAAAGATTATGCAACACATGGAGCAACGTTATCCAAAGGGTTGAAGGTGATAATCATATTTCTGTATGTTGCTTTAGATCAGGGGTGTTCATGCAAGTTGTAATGAATGGGATGTGCCAACAGAAGTTGTATCCAAATACAACTTTATTTAGAATCATCACACAGGCAAGCTTTGACACAAGGACAGACGAGAGCATGCAGGTAATCCAAACGGCAAAACAGGCGAATGGTTAAGGCATGTGGCAAAACAAACAGAAACAATGAAACAAAGGGTCTAAACACAGCAGGCAATCCAAGACACGCTTATGTGATTGATGCTCATTACAGAGAAACAAGACTCAGCATAGATTTGTGTGTCATGGAGTGGGAGTGAAGTGAAGTGTTCATAGGCCATGTAATGACTTCTGATCAGCTTCAGCTGTGTGTGTGTGTGTGTGTGTGTGTGTGTGTGTGTGTGTGTGTGTGT
>CAIGQW010052771.1:1031358-1043015 GCA_903798125.1 Danio choprae | reverse complement strand
TGTGTGTGTGTGTGTGTGTGTGTGTGTGTGTGTGTGTGTGTGTGTGTGTAAAAATAAGTTCATTCATTCATTTTCTTTTTGGCTTAGTCCCTTTATTAATCTGGGGTCGCCACAGCGGAATGAACCGCCAACTTATCCAACACATGTTTTTACGCAGCGGATGCCCTTTCAGATGCAACCCATCACTGGGAAACATCCATACACACTCATTCACACTCGTACACTATGGACAATTTAGCTAACCCAATTCACCTGTACCACGTCTTTGAAATTGTGGGGAAAACCGGAGCACCCGGAGGAAACCCACGCAAACACGGGGAGAACATGCACACAGATATGGCAACTGACCCAGCCGGGGCTCGAACCAGTGACCTTCTTGCTGTGAGGCGATTGTGCTACCCACTGCGTCACCATGCTGCCCCCTAAAAATAAGTTATTATGGTATAATACAACAAGGCTAAAGGTGGAGAGGTTTAGAATTCTTTATTTATCTTACCAAGCAAACATTAAAACACTGTAACATTAGAATAGTTGTAGCATTTAGTTGTTTTTTCCCATGATGTGTTGCTTTGTATTTTGTTCAGGCTTACACAAGATAATATAACATTTAGGTGCAAAAATGCAGAATAGCAAACCAATGCTTGATGCCAAAATGGCAAATATTTCCACAGCTACAGTCAATTTACCAGGAGAACTGAAATAAGCTGGGATAAATGTGATCCATACAGCACAGAATATAAGCATACTGAATGTGATGAATTTGGCTTCATTAAAGTTATCAGGCAGCTTACGAGCCAGAAAAGCTAGAATGAAGCACAAGGCAGCCAGTAGGCCTATATAACCAAGCACAGCCCAAAAACCAATAATGGAACCCAGACTACACTCGAGAATTATCCTTTCTTTATAATATTTCATATTTCTGTAGGGAAATGGAGGAGATATAGTTAGCCAAAGCACACAGATAATAACCTGTATAAATGTAAAGACAACAACACTTAGTCGTTGTTGTACAGGCCCAAACCATTTCATGACATTACTTCCTGGATGTGTAGCCTTGAAGGCCATTAACACAACTATTGTTTTTCCCAGAACACATGAGATACAGAGGACAAAAGTGATCCCAAATGCTGTGTGACGCAACATACAGGACCACTCAGTGGGTCGCCCAATAAAAGTAATTGAACAGAGGAAACACAGAATCAATGAGAAGAGCAGCAAGAAGCTTAACTCTGAGTTGTTGGCTCTTACTATGGGAGTGTCCTTCTTGTTGTAAAACAGAATGGCCACCAGTGTTGTTAATACTACTCCAATCAGTGAAACAAAGAGTAACAATATACCCATAACTTCTGTAAATGATAGAAACTCTACAGTCTTTAGCACACATTTATTTTTTTTATCATTAGACCAGTATTCCCCTGGACACTGCTTGCAGTTATTTGAATCTAAAAAGGAAGTTATAGATTTAAGCATTGAATATAACTAGTGTACTATAAATTTAAAGCATATGTAGGAAAACAAGCAGATTACCTGTCTCAGTACTGATTTCTCCATCTGCACATGGGATACAATCATAACAGCAGACAGGTCTTCCCTTCTGTGAGGCTTTCCTAGTGCCTGGAGGACAGCTCTCACTGCACACAGATCTTGGCTTCTGAAAAGCCAACAACATGTTTATTTTTAGATTTATTTGCTCAATCTAAACTAACAGTGTTCTCCAGGCAGGATATTTACCTCCAACATTCCTCTAGCCCAGATTATATTTTCAGTATTGAGCAAAAAACGCTGGTCAGGAAGCAGTGAGGCATCATAGTATCCCACAGTTTTAAACTGGAAGGATTCATCAGAGATCCGCTGCCAGTTGACAACTTCATATTGGGCTACTGTGGAACCAGTACTGTCAAACCACACACGATCTCCAAACTTTACAGAGAAATTTACTTTCTTTAGAGCCTCAACCACCTAATGAAAATAAATATAATACTGTAAATTGTTTTTGAGACATTTCAACACAATAATAATTCAGTTTCTGCTTTTTTTGGTTTTATCCTTACCTGTTGTGGTTGGATTGTCAAGCCTTTCTCACAACTTCCTTGTTCTTTGCACTTTAGTAGACTATGTAATGAATGAGCTACTGCATAAACTGCTTCATAGACGTTGCTTGAATATCTGTGTTCAGTCACGTCTTCCTTGTAATTTTTCAGCATGAGTAAATCATTATATCTACTACAACTTAATACATAATTAGAAGAATTTGACTGGGTTTTTGAGCATTGGAAGTGTTTTTCCCAAAATGTTTTTAATGCATAATCTGAAAACCCTTCAATGTTAATTTTTCTCATAGCAAACCCCAGTGACCCTCCCAGCACATGAAAACTTTTTGCAGTGATGTAATTCTCTGAAGTTATCCACGATTTCACACCAATCATTTGGAGGCCTGTGATGTTCTGAATACTTAATTGATCAATAAGTAAGCCCATTTCAAGAAATGAAACAAATGCTACAATCACTTTTGCAGTGCCTTTTTTTATTGTCTCTACCACTTTCTGAAGTTTTTCTTGTTCTGTTCGATAAAATTTTACAGAGTATTCCATGCAAATCCCCTCCTCCTGGGCAATTTTCTGAAATATGGACATTCCATAGTTTCCATAGTCATTGTCACTGCTTACAGCTCCCAACCAAGTCCATCCTAAGTGCTTGACTATATGTACTAAGGCTCTACTCTGATGGTAATCACTAGCCGTAGTCCTGAAGAATGAAGGGTAATCATTCCTATTACTTAGGCATTCACATGACGCTGAGTGACTTATCTGTGGGGGGTTAAAAACAACAACAGCAAGAATGAAACAGTCATCAGTAATTGTGTCAAACATTTTAGTTACTGCTATTTACCACTGGAATTTTAAAAGGTCCTGTAGTTCTGGTGAGAATCACTGTGGCGGAGGACTCTGAATCTCCTATAATAGCATGTATTGGAGTCTGCCCATTGCATCCATCTTCAGCATCAAATCCCTGACTATTCATTAATCCCATAATTGCACTCATGGTAGATAGTCTTGAACCACATGTATCATAGATTTGATAACCAATTGTAACATTTGGGAGCAAACTTTCACTTTTGTTAATCTCCTCAATTGCAAAAATCATAATCTCTGCCAGTCGAAAATCTCTTAGATTAACACTGTGAAATTAAGCATTAATTAGACATTAACAACATTAAGTGCTTGTGCAGTTTTACATATCCATGTTTATACATGAACACACACACATGCATATTATTTTAACAATCAATATATGATTTGATCAATATATGCAATTAACAAACCTTGAACATGATATAGGCTGAGGTTTTAGTGTAAATTTAAAAGAAGTTGAAATCTCTGTGCTGTGGATTGGAAAAAGTGCTCCAATGGTTATGTCTCCATTCTTGGAAATCAGTGGGTAATTAGAGTCTCCCATTATCCGACACTGAGTGTTTCCTGCTTTTGTATGAAGCTGGTGGAAAAGCAGCAATATATAAATAAACAGAAGCATCTTAAAGGACTAGACCCACAGTAAATATCAAATGCAAATGATCAGATGCCGCATTTGTTCCTTAATAGACAGAGTTTTTTTTTTTTTTTTTTGGTTGAATGATTGAGGGCATAACAAATAACCTCATTGGCGCAAGTCAGATCAAGGAGGAGTGGATTAGAGTGAAATGAATTTGAACATTTGAGATTGTAAAACAATATTTTTGTTTTTTAATCAAGCATTCTATGCATTATATATATATATATATATATATATATATATATATATATATATATATTTATAAGACAGACCGTATTTTTAAATGCCTTTTAATCACCTATTAATATATTGCAGTCCGTTACATATGTGGACTGAGAACAGTCATTTCTTTTTGCTAACAATAAACACAGGTTACAAACGATTGCTTTACAATTTTTTTAATAATCAGTTCAAGATCTAAAAATCCAAAGAAGCACGAGCAGGTCCTGAGGCAGGTTGAACTTCCTCAGCTGACGAAGGAAGTACAGTCTCTGCTGGGCTTTCTTCACAATAGAGTCTATTTGAATGTCCCACTTCAGATCCTGAGAGATGGTGGTGCCCAGGAACCTAAATGTCTCTACTGCAGCCACAGTGCTGTTCATGATGGCGAGTGGGGGGAGTGCAGGGGGGTTTCTCCTAAAGTCCACTATCATCTCCACCGTTTTGAGTGTGTTCAGCTCTAGGTTATTGCATCTGCACCATAAAGCCAGCCGCTCCAACTCCTGTCTATATGCAGACTTGTCACTGTTCCGGATGAGGCTGATAACAGTAGTGTCATCCGCAAACTTCAGGAGCTTGATGGAGGGGTCTTTTGCAGTGCAGTTGTTTGTGTATAGGGAGAAGAGTAGTGGGGAGAGGACACATCCCTGGGGGACACCGGTGCTGATGGTGCGGCTGTCAGATGTGATTTTGCCCATTCTGACTAGCTGCTGTCTATCTGTCAGAAAGCTGGTGATCCATTGACAGACAGAGCTAGGAACAGAGAGCTGGGTCAGTTTGTACTCAAGCAATGATGGGACAATGGTGTTGAAGGCAAAACTGAAGTCCACGAACAGAATCCTTGCATAGTTCCCTGGTTTGTCTAGATGTTGTAGGGTATAATGCATTCCCATGTTGACTGCGTCATCCACAGACCGGTTTGCTCTATAGGCAAACTGCAGAGGGTCCAGCAAAGGTCCAGTTTATTTATTGTCGTCAATGCTGGGGGGTGGTGTCTTGTAGTTAGGGATGTCTTTCAGGCCTTTTCACACTGATGCAAGGTCGTTGGCAGTAAACTGGTTTTCCAGCTTTTTGGCATAGTTCTTCTTTGCCACACCAATCTTCTTTGTCAGTGTGTTCCTGGCCTGATTGTACAGGACCCTGTCCCCACTCCTGTAGGCATCCTCTTTGGCCTGATGAAGCTGTCTAAGTTTTGGTGTGAATCATGGTTTATCATTGTTAAATTATAAAGTAAGTATTGGTAGGGATGCAGATGCATAACTGCTCACAGAAACTGATGTATGATGTTACAGTCTCTGTGAGCTCATCCAGGTCGGTGGCAGCAGCTTCAAAAACTCTCCATCAGTGCATTCAAAACAGGCTGGTAAGTCCTGCTCTGTGTCGTTGGTCCATCTCTTAACAGTCCTTAATACTGGCTTAGTAGTTTTAAGTTTTTGCCTGTAAGTTGGTAGAAGATGAACCAGGCAGTGGTCGGAGAGTCCTAGAGCTGCTCTGGCAACAAAGTGATATGCATCCTTTATTGTTGTGTAACAATGGTCCAAATAATATTGTCTCTAGTGGGGCATGTAATATGCTGTATAAATTTAGGCAGCTCATGTGTGAGTTTAGCCTGAATAAAGTCACCGAGAATGATAAAAACAGAGTCCGGGTGTTGTTGTTCTGTCTCTGTGATCAGATCAGCCAGCTGTTGCAGTGCAGTACTCACGTGTGCTTGTGGTGGAATATAAGCACAGATGAGAATGCACAAGGAAAACTCCTGCAGTGAGTAGAATGGCTTATAGTTAATGAAAAGCACTTCCACTTTTCAGGACAGCACATCTTCTTTAACACAGTTACATCCGTACACCACCTTCTGTTGATGTAAAAGCATATTATCGCGATCCGCTCTAAACAGCTGAAAGTCCGGTATATGGAGCGCGCTGTCCGGAATGGCTTCATTCAGCCAGGTTTCCGTGAAACACAGAGCAGCAGAGTAGGTAAAGTCCATGTTATTGCGTGCGAGCAGAAGTAGTTCGTCCATTTTGTTAGGAAGAGAGCAGACATTCACCAGATGGATGCTAGGCAACGCCGGTTTAAAGGCGCATTGTCTGAGCCTGACGAGTGCCCAGGCGTGTGAAGTCTTGTAGGATTTCCACAGTGCAGCTACTCCGCCAACAGTGTTCCGCAAAACGCCAGAAAAAAAAAAAAAACGGTTGGTGATTAAATGGTGTGCACAGCCGTATGTTCAGCAGTTTGTCCCTTGTATAACTGATAGCGTAAAAAAAATCGTGTTTTTTTTATCACACTGATCGTGTGTTCCCTGGACACAATGCCAGGGGTAACAGAACTACTGACCTCACCATGGATTCAGCAGCCAAATGCGACCCAGAAAGTGCTCTTTGTTCAGAATTTATTCAGTTTAGCCACCTCCTTTCCCAGAGTGATGCTGCAGTTAAAGGCTTGTTTTGGAATGGTCTAGACACCAACATCAGTTTAAGCCTGCCTGAGGAAGACACAAATTGTACTCTGGCTCAATATATAAATTTTGTTTTGAGATTTTGTGGTTCACCATTTACCATAGGTGATATGGAGGAATCAACATATAACAAAATATTTTTTAGAGGGGGCAACAGACAAAAAGACCCATGAGGAGCAGGACTAGAAAGGGACAGGAAACTACGCTTGACCCACCTGTGTGTTTGTCTGTGGCTCCCAGGGCATCCTCCATCAGTCTGGGCAATCCCCGAATGACGGGTGGTAGATCCTCTAGAATCCCCCAAATGGCAGATGCTAGATCCTCGTGAATCCCCTGAAATGAGGGTGCCAGATCCTCTTGAATCCCACAAATGGCAGGCACCAGATTCTCCTGAATCTCCCGAATGGCGGACGCTAGATTCTCTAAATATACTCTAAATTAAATACATCTTTTCTTGGCTGCATTTGGATCCATTCATTCCCTGCACACAATCGCAGGCGTGACAATGTGCAATTAATCAAAAATGTTTTTCAATTTTGGTCTCGGGCGGCATGGTGGCTCAGCGGTTAGCAATGTGACCTTACAGCAAGAAGGTCACTGGTTCGAGTCCCGGGTCACTTGGCATTTCTGTGTGCAGTTTGCATGTTCTCCCCATGTTCGTGTGTGTTTCCTCCGGGTGCTCCGGTTTCCCCTACAGTCCAAAGACATGCGGTATTTGTTAATTGGATGGACTAAATTGGCCATATATGAGTGCGTGTGTGAAAGTAGGAATGTAAGGTCACATATGAGAAAATGTGCCCTAGTAGTTGGCAAATATGTATATACATATTGTATGCTATGTATATGCATAGATCCAGTGGATAGTCTAACCCACCTGCGGCAAGGATCAAACACCTTTGAGGATCACATAAATAATTGTTTGAACTTTTTTGCTGCAAAATTAATGAACGATTACATAGACAGCTTATCCACTATAGTCGTTGAGGTGTCAATTATATCATGGATTTTCAACCGGGGGGCTGTGGCCCACTGGTGGGCTTCAGTGATCCTGCAGGTAGGCCGCACCACAGTTTAAAATTAACTTAAATATTACCATATAATTGTTTGATTTTATTAACCCTCTGGTGTTCCTTATTTGGGAATTACTCTTGTGGTCTTAGCCTGTCAAAAAGTGATGAACGGCTGTAAAGTAAAATCAATAAAATTTATTTTTGTTTAAAAATATTTTTTCTGTATTCTTTTTCAGTTTGAGTGGGTTTTGTCTTTATCCTACTGTATGAAGCTATGATGACTACATCCACTGGAACATGGTCTGAGAGAACAATATTTGTAGTTGAAGCTGACTGTAGCCGAATAGCCAGTTGTTTAGACATTAAAATATAGTCAGTCCTTGAGTATGATTGATGAGGGTTGGAGAAGAATGTGAAGTCTTTTCTAAGGCATGTAGTAAAATGCCATATATCTGTAAGGCCAAATACATCTATTATAGTGTCTATTGGTGAGTGCAAAATTGAGGCTGTCTGTTTGTTACTAGACTAATCATTTCTAATTTAATATAGATACAGGAAACTCTGGGAGTACATGGGGTGACAACAGCATGGACAGATCAACACGTAAACAATACAACAGAGCACAGACACTACAATACCGGACAAGGACTGAACCAAACAGGGGTATAAATACATGAGGGCTAATGGGACAGATGATACAAAGGGGTGAGACACAGGTGGAATGAATGAACACTGAAAACGGCAGGAAACTGAACAAAGGAAGCACATGACGACAACAAAAGCACAGAACAGACACCTGACAACATGAGGTTAATAATTAGCAAATAATAATTATTAAATGAACATTGAATCACTCATATGTATTTAGTTCTAAAGTTCAATTTCAAATGGTTTATTTTATTTTCAAGATCTGAGGTGAACTATCTGCTGCTGCTTTCAGCATATGGCAATAAATGTCATGTAAAATGGCATTCAAACTGTTCAAACTCACATTGTTAGCATTTAACACTTAATAAAGCATGAGTTTTACCTGAGGTGATCATTGTCATAGTTTTCTGTTGTTCACCTGTGAAAAATAGAAGCTGTTTCTAATATATCAATTCAAGGTGTTGGTTAGGACAAAAACCTCCTTTTAATATGGAAAATATTCCTTTTATCCGGTGCCATTGTTTTTGTTTAGAACACGGTTTAAACCACTTGCTCTTGTTCTAAATCTGGCAACCTGCGTTTGCGTTTGTTTTGATCCAGGAGTGCAATACCTAGTTCAACCACTGGGTGTCAAACCTACATACTGCACCTTTAAGGGATTGAAGGTGGATTCTGCCACCACGATATGTTCAGTTTGTGACTCTGCAAGCATAGTGGCAGGGCAGTGGAGATGGACAAGATCCACACTAAGTACCTCAAGATGTTGTGGGAATGTCTTGAATAACACCTGTATAACATACGTGTGGAGATCAGCGACAGTACCTCTGGACTGGCAACTGGGTTGGTGGATAACGGAGAGTATGTTCCAACTATAGGGGCATCACACTCCTTAGCCTCCCTGGAAAAGTCTATGCAAGGATACTGGAGAGGAGAATCTGGCCAATAGTAGAACCTCAGATTCAGGAAGAACAATGTAGATTTCCTTCAGGCCATGGAATACTGGACCAGCCCTATACCTTTATTACGGTGCTTGAGGATTTGTGGGAGTTCACAAGGAGTGTGATGGATGTGAAGGGTCCAGAGTGATTTTTCCAGCCCTTTTGCTCAATGTGAATAAGTACAGTTCATGGAGAGTAGGGAGGGTTGTGCCAGTGATTTATTTAGTGTAAAATGCAAATGATGACAGAGTAGAACTGTTTCAGCAACTACAATGACAGTGAATTTCTCCACTGTCATTGTAGTGCTGATAAAAATGGTGAACTTTACCCATGTAATAAAAGTCATCCATACTTATGGTCCAACCCAACACTGCAAAAAATGGTTTTCCTATTTAGATTTTTTGTCTTGTTTCTAGTCCAAATATCTAAAAATAATTAAAATCAATAAGAATTTTCTAGACAAGCAAATCATATTGTCTTGTTTTCAGAAATAATATGCCAATATTAAGTGACTTTTTCCTTAAAAGAAGCTAAATAATCTGCTAATGAGGTAACCAAAATATAATCTTATGTCAAAAGGAAAAATAAGACAATATGTTTTGCTTGCCTAGAAAATGCTTCTTGATATAAGAATTTTTAGATCATTGGACTAGAAAGAAGACATAATCTAAGTAAGTAAAGCATTTTTGCAGTGAACTCCTTATCCAGGTATACACTAAGGTACTTATAGGACCACACCACTTCAACTGTCTCCTCACTAATGCAAACAGCCTGCCAGTGAGTACTAGATCTCTGAAAGTCCTCCACTAGCTCCTTAGTCTTTGTGGTGTTCAAAAGTAGACAGTTCTTGGAGCTTCAATCACTCTTGGAAACACAGTTACTCAACATAAAATACTGTGGCTGTCCTTGTCAGGTGCCTGTTCTATGTTTCCCATGTAATGTGATTCCTTTGTTCTGTTCTGTTCATTAGTTTCACCTGTGTTCATCCCCTGTGTCCTATCAGTTTAATCATGTCCCCTGTGTATTTATACTCCTCTGTTTGGTTCAGTCCTTGTTTTGTATTGTATTGTCTGATTGTCTTTCCGTGCTGTCTTCAGCCCATGTTCTTCCAGAGTCTCCAGTGCCCTTGTAGCGAGTGAGTGTTTGTAAATAAATTTGTGTTTTGATAAATCCCTTGTTCCTGTGCCTTCATGTGTGAAGTTGAACGAGACAGAATACTGGACATAAAAGTTGCGATGTATTTTCCCTCGTTTTTCTTTTTTATAGTCTTTTTTTTGCCCCAGTGTTTTCTTTTCCTCTCCCCCGTGTTCCCATGGACTCCATCTACCACCTTGAAAAACAGCATCCTAACATAACAACAACTAGGTCCCTCCATATATGTATAGACCTGGTGACCTACTGAGACCTGCACCTTCTCCACAATGGACACCTCTTGTTCTCAAGCCTGCCATATCTAGACTGCAGCTCCGCCCAGGATGTTTGGCCAGAGGAGAATTGGTCATGCCCAGCTGAGCCTGATTTCTCAAGTTTTTTTTGTTTGTTTTTTTTCTTCACTTTTGTCAATTGGTAAAGTTTGGTTCCTTGCCACTGTTGTCTCTGGCTGGCTTGGGACTGTTGGTGTTAAGACATGGGCATTACACTGATCTGAACTAAACCAAACTGAACTTCAACAGTGACATACATGCTAAACTGAACTGAAGCAGATTCATTTTACCAAACCACACTAGTATTCTACACTACACTATTCTCCTGCCTGCCTGTATTGCTGTAATGTTCTACAATTTAAATATCTCATATTTCTTTTGTTCTTTTTACTTATGTAAATGTGCTATTAAAATAAACTATTAATTAAAGATTAACTGAAATCAAAAGACAGATTGGTTAGATTTTCTGGTTACAGCAGTCCAACATCAGGAAGTGTACAGGCCCTAGTTTTTTATGACTTCAGATAATGTTCTGAATAATGTAATGTACAATGTTTGTAATGTTCATCCTTCTCCGTCTCGTCTTGTTATCCTCCGCCCTCCGGGCGTTACTTAATACCGGACCAACAGTTAGCGGTGTGTTTTCCCCCGATTTTCTTTTTATAGTCCTTTTTTCCCTCAGTGTTTTATTTTTCTCCCTCCGTGTTCCCTTTAATCCCGTCCGTCCTTCCGTTTCCCGTCACCACCTGCTGGAGCAAAGGGGAAAGCAGCCTTGAGGACCATATCCGAGCGACTGAGAACAGCTTTCCGGGCGACGTGCTCTGCGCGCCCATCATCTGTTACAGAGCACGATCGCCCGAAGATCGTCCTCAGGGCAACACCGCCGCAAAGATGGAGTGGACACTGGCGAGTAAAGTTTTTCCACTCACCGCCTTCCTGGAGGATCTCGTCAGTGCCACTCCCGACCCAGTGACCAGCCAATCTACATCGTCCACCTGCAGGGAGCGCTTGCCAGAGCCCACCGCAGACGGAGAGCCACCCGCGGCCAATGAGCCATTGCCCTCTAGAGCGACAGAGTGGAATTGCGCCGAGATGGAGGAGCTCAAAGTCCCGTCTGACCAGGTGTGTGTACCGACAACACCGCCCAGAGGGGGAGTCCTGGCGGCTACCCGCGGAATCAGCGAGAGTCCCGCCCACCCCCCCTATGCAGATGGACACCGACTGGACACTGGGAGGCTACTCATTGGCTTCTGGAGCTTTATTTTAAATCTTCCGCTGTTTTTAGACAGCATCTACCTGCCGCTGTTTCCAGACAGCAAACAACTGTTTCTACACAGTTTTTTAACCTTCTCCCTAGAAAAAAGCCACAGCTCCAGGGTCATGAGTAGCTTCCCACGGTCCCCCAGAACTGCAG
>CAIGQW010052771.1:1004463-1026358 GCA_903798125.1 Danio choprae | reverse complement strand
TAGTGATGACTTCATGAATTTCTTCAGTGATAAAATAGAAGGCTTCAGACAGAAAATAGAAGATGTTAAACTTTCTGCTCCACAGATTCATTAAACAGTCCACTGAATCAATTTAATTTACAGTGCTTCAACATGATATAACAGGAAGAGCTAGATAAACTTATAAATGGTTCTAAACCAGCTACATGTATGTTAGACCCAATTCCAACTAAGTTACTTAAAGAGGTGTTACCTGTAGTAGGAGAACCTCTTCTTAATGTTATTAACTCTTCTTTATCTTTAGGCAATGTTCCAAATCCTTTCAAGCTAGCTGTTTTTAAGCCTATTATTAAGAAACCACAACTGGACCCCAGCAACTTAGCTAACTATAGGCCTATTTCAAATCTTCCATTTATGTCTAAAATACTAGAAAAAGTTGTTTCTGCCCAATTATGCTCCTTTCTACAGATGAACAACGTTTTTGAAGTGTTTCAGTCAGGTTTCAGGCCTCATCACAGCACAGAAACCGCATTAGTGAAAATAACCAACGATCTACTGACCAAGGCTGCATCTCGTTATTAGTTTTACTTGATCTTAGTGCTGCATTTGACACTATCGACCACAATATCCTTATAGATTTAATTCTTAGCTTAAATTCTACATGTGTCCAGGGACAGGCTCTACAATGGTTTAAGTCATACTTAACTGACTGTTACCAGTTTGTCAATATAAATGGACAGCCCTCACAAACCAGGCCAGTAAAGTATGGGGTGCCTCAAGGGTCAGTTCTAGGCCCTTTGCTGTTTACAATATACATGCTGCCCCTGGGAGACATTATTAGAAGACATGGGATCAGCTTCCACTGCTATGCAGATGATACCCAATTATATATTTCAACAAAACCCGATGAGACATCTGAACTGTCTAAACTAACTGAATGTATTAAAGATATTAAAGACTGGATGACCAACAATTTTCTTCTCTTAAACTCAGACAAAACAGAATTATAACTTATTGGGCCTAAATCCTGTACACAGCAGATCTCACAACTTGACCTGCAATTAGAGGGATACAAAGTTAGCATTAGCTCTACTGTAGAAGATCTGGGCGTTATATTAGACAGTAATCTAACTCTTGAAAATTATATCCCCCATGTCACAAAAAACGCCTTCTTTCATCTGAGAAATATCACTAAGTTACAAAATATGCTATCCATCTCAGATGCAGAAAAGCTAGTTCACGCTTTTATGACTTCTAGGCTGGATTACTGTAATGCTCTGTTCGCTGGTTGCCCAGCATCTTCTATTAATAAACTTCAGCTAGTACAAAATGCAGCTGCCAGAGTTCTTACCAGGTCTAGAAAATATGATCATATCACCCCAATTTTATCCTCCTTACGCTGGCTACCTGTTAAGTTCCGTATTGATTACAAAATATTGCTTCTTACCTATAAAGCTTTAAATAATCTAGCTCCTGTTTATCTAACTAACCTTCTGTCTCGCTACAATCCAACCCGCTCTTAAATATCTCAAAATGCAGGGCTTCTGGTAGTACCCAGAATAGCAAAGTCGAGTAAAGGAGGTCGAGCCTTCTCATTTATGGCTCCTAAACTCTGGAATAGCCTTCCTGATAATGTCCGAGGCTCAGACACACTCTCTCAATTTAAAACTAAATTAAAGACCTAACTTTTTAGTAAAGCATACACTCAATGCATCGCATAACGGTATGATGCATAAGTGTCCTGTCTTAATACTGTCTTAATTGTGTTAGAAACTCTCATATGCTTTACATATTTGTTATATAACTGCTATTTTCATCTATAACAATCCATTTTCTTTCTGGTTTAAATACACTATGAACAGCAGCTACGCTAAATAATTTCTTTATTTCTATTTCCACCTGGGGATACTCATCCCGAGGTCCCTACAGATTATGCAGCGCCATCAATGCGATACTAGACCTGTGAAGAGATGATCCAAAGGTATCCTGGACCAGGCCGTATCCCGAGCTGCTACTGTGGTGGTCATGGAGGAAGGAAGTGCATGAGACTGATTCCTGAAAGGCTACAGTGACGAACAAGTCTACACTTGATCCTGTGGGCCAGCCTGACCTCCCGCTGGTGCCCTACCACCTGCAGCTTCCACGATGGACGTCCAGCTTCTCCAGCCCCGGTGCCTAAACTGCAGCTCCACACAGGAAGTTTGGCCAGAAGAAAAAAATTATCATGCCTAACATAGCCTGGTTTCTCTCTAGATTTTTTTTCCTTCACTTCGTCAATTGGTGAAGTTTTTTCCTCACCACTGTTGCCACTGGCCTGCTCGGATCGGGACTTGTGGAGCTGCGCTTCGGTGGATTTGCTCTTCAGTATTTGAACTGTCAGCAGTGAAACTTAAACCACACTGAACTGAACTGAACTAATTTGAACTAAACTCTGAAATCTGGACTTTACTAGAACATGTTAAGCTGCTTTGACACAATCTACATTGTAAAAAGCGCTATATAAATAAACTTGAATTTAATTGAATTAAATAAACAATAAAAAACCAACAACAATCTAGGTGAAATGTTAGTTTATTTCTCAGTATTTGGATATTGTTTTTCCCATTATATGTTGTTTTGTATTTTGTTCAGGCTTGAACAGGATAATGTAACATTTAGGTGCAAATATGCAAAAAAGTAAACCAAAGCTTGAGGCTAATATAGCAAATATCTCTACAGCTACAGTCAATTTTCCAGGAGAACTGACATAAGCTGGTATAAATGTTATCCATACAGCACAAAATATGAGCATACTGAATGTGACAAATTTTGCTTCATTAAAGTTATCAGGCAATGTGCGAGCCAAAAAAGCCAAAATAAAGCACAAGACAGCTAGCAAACCAATATAGCCCAGAACAGTCCAGAAACCTATAGTAGAACCAAGACTGCACTCAAGAATGATCTTTTCTTTATAATATTTAATATTTTTGTTTGGAAATGGAGGAGAAATTGTTAGCCAAAGCACACATATAAGAATCTGTATAAGTGTAAAAGCAAGAACACTGAGTCGTTGTTGTACAGGACCAAACCATTTCATGATATTATTACCTGGAATTGTAGCTCTGAAAGCCATTAACACCACTATCGTTTTTCCCAGAATACACGAGATACAGAGGACAAAAGTGATCCCAAACGTTGTGTGACGCAACATACAAGACCACTCAGTGGGACGGCCAATGAAAGTGAGTGAACAGAGGAAACACAGAGTCAGTGAGAAGAGGAGCAGAAAGCTCAGTTCTGAGTTGTTGGCTTTTACTATGGGAGTGTCCTTCTTGCTGTAAAACAGGAAGGTCACCAATACAGTCAGTGTTACCCCTAACAGTGAAAAAATAACTAACACTATACCCATAAGCTCTGTGAATGAAAGAAACTCAACAACCTTTAACACGCATTTATTTTTCTCAGTATTAGGCCAGTATTCCTCTTGGCACTGCTTGCAGTTATTCGAATCTGAAAAGGAAGTTGCAATAATTAGAAGCAGAGTAAAACATACATTTATGAGCAGCTAACCAATTTTTTGTGGAACTGTGAAATGGGTTGTAAATTACCTGTCTGATTACTAATTTCTCCATCTGCACATGGAATACAGTCATAACAGCAGACTGGTCTTCCTTTCTTTGTAGCTTTCCTTGTGCCTGGAGGACAGCTCTCACTGCACACAGACCTCACCTTCTGCATGTAAATAAATTATATATAAAGATATTTGTGCTCACTCTGAATAAAATGTATACAAAAAAAATATCAATTTAACGTAATAGTGATTACAAAATTTTCCAACTATAAAACATGATTTGGACATATGGAACTGCAAAAAAATATTATATTATAAAAATATTTCATATTATACTGAAAAATATAAATTTAATGTAATAGTGATTACATATAGTATCACTATTGAAACATATAGAACTATTAACTATAAAACATATAGAACTGCACCTTTTAGCTATTGTGTCAGTTAATAAATATACTTTTGTTGTTTGAATTTGCATAAATTCACTTTTATTTTGAATTAACCAAATCTTGAAAGCCTGATCCAACAATTCATAGGCCTGGAATAGTTGAATTGTTAACTGATCAGAAAGTAACCTCATCTCTGCAACAGTCTGTTCAATTCAAGCTTATTTGTATAGCACTTTTCACAATTGACATTGTTCCAAAGCAGCTTTGCAAAAAGCTTTGCGATTGTGCTATCCACTGCGCCACCGTGCTGCCCTCCACTGAATTAAACTGCTGTAAAAATGCATCAGATTAATTTTTTTTTCAAAATTCTTTGCATAAATCTATTAATCAACCTCAGTCCTGATCAAAACTACTAACTCTTTAATTGCCAAGTTCACAAATGGTGTCACTGATTTGGTGAAAAAAACACACAAAATGACGTATTTTCAATATAACAAGTAGTTGTGGACTGGATTTTTGTTTTCCTTTTATCACAGTCTTAGACATGTTAACGATTAGCAACAACATTGGCTTTGATGCATTGTTAGATTTTCATTTTTTCTCCCTAATTTACTGTTGGTGGCTGTTTTTGCTCCATTGCCTTCCATTTTAACCACATTTGATGGTGCATAAACACACAGTCTTTGTTTTTATTTACTCTATGTAGTTCTGAGAGCTGAGATGCATATTTTGATTTTCTCAGACAAAGATAAGTGTGTAAAAGTCACTCTCACACACTCAGACACACATATACACGCCTTAATTTGCTGTTATAAATATAAAATCCAGAAACTACGATTTTTTGGGGGTTTTTTTTGCTAAAGGGGTTAATGGTGCCAAGTGATGATCAACAGTAAAAATTACTAATTTTACCTCTTTCCAACAGGGAAAACCACCAACAATCAAAAATGCATAATTATATGGTGTCATGGTTTTGGAATGAAAAAAGTGGTTATAATGTAAGTCAATGGGGCAAAAACAGCCACCAACAGTAAATTTAAAAAAAAATAACAAAATAAAAAACAATGCATCAAAGGCAATGTTGGTTCACCTGTCCAAGACTTTTGTAAAAGGTTAAAAAATCCAGTCCACAATTACCTTATATATTAAAAATACATAATTTAGTTTTTTTTTTCCACCAAATCAGTGACATAGTTTACGAATTTGGCAATTAAAGAGTTAAAATCCTGTATCGAGGTTGTTCAACAGATTTATGCAAAAAAATGTGAAAAAAAATTATCTGATGCATTTTTACAGCAGTTTAATTCAGTGGATGTTTTCGTCTCGAACATAACAAAAGGGTAGTAAATTTGCCCAGAGTGTATTGTTGAGTTAAAAAAAAATCTAATAATTTTCTCAAAATGTGTGTCAAAATAAGATTTGTTACCAAAAATCATTCTGCTAGCTGAAACACGAAAAAGTTATGGTCAAATTAAGACTCAAAATCACCCCAGAGTGGATGAAAACATCCCCAACAGTTCATAAGGGTTAATGTCTTTTTTGTGATGATGTTTAGAACAAATGTTATAGAACAAATGGGTTACTGCCATTTACCTCTGTCTGTCCCCCAGCCCAAATGATGTTTGTAGTGTTGAGCACAAACTGCTGTTCAGGGGGCAATGAAGCATCATAGTACCCCACTGATTTAAAAAGTGTTGAACCATATGAGTCCAGCTGTAAATTTACAACATCATATTGGGCTACAGCAGCACCAGTGCTGTCAAACCACACAAGATCCCCTGTCTTTATGGTGAACTTGACCTTTTTCAAAGCCTCAACAAGCTGGCAATAAAAAGTATTAACATTATCACTGAGGCAGTAAAATATTATTTCTTCATTTTATCAATTTCATTTCACCAAACTTTTGTTTTACCTGCTGTGGTTGTATTGTCAGGTCTTTCTCACAACCTTCTTGTTCTTTACAGTTGAGTAGATTGTGTAATGAATGAGCCACAGCATAAACTGCTTTGTATACGTAGCTTGCATATCTTTGTTCAGGCACATCCTCACTGATTTCTTTTAGCACAAAGAGATCCTCATATCTGCTACAGCTTAATGCATATCGAGAAGAATTAACCTCACTCTCTAAACATGGAAAAGCT
This sequence comes from Danio choprae, assembly GCA_903798125.1. NCBI lineage: Eukaryota > Metazoa > Chordata > Actinopteri > Cypriniformes > Danionidae > Danio > Danio choprae. Next base: position 1,020,296 of record CAIGQW010052771.1, on the reverse strand, counting down.
TTTTTCCAAAATTCGTTAATGGCATATTCTGCAAAGCCTTCAACACTGATTTTTTTTACTGCAATCCCCAATGATCCTTTAAGCACATGAAAGCTGCTTGGAGTGATCAAACTTTTTACAGTTATCCATGATTTCACACCAATCATTTGGAGGCCTGTAATGTTCAGAATGCTTAACTGATCAACAAGCAAGCCCATTTCTGGAAGTGAAACAAAAGCAACAATTACTTTAGCTGTGCCTTTTTTAATCGTATTCACCACTTTCTGGAGATTTTCTGCCTCTGTTCGGTAAAATTTGGCATAATATTCTACACAAATCCCCACTTCTTGGGCTATTTTCAGAAATATGGACATTCCATAGTTTCCATATTCATTATCACTGCTTACAGCTCCCACCCAAGACCAGCCTAAGTCCTTGACTAGATAAGCAAGTGCTCTGCTCTGGTGGTAATCACTAGCCATTGTCCTGAAGAATGATGGGTAGTCTTTCCTATTACTGAGACATTCACATGAGGCTGAGTGACTTATCTGCAAAAGGAAATACAGAAAACAATGATACCATCATCTGTGATTGTTAAAAACTCAAAAAAATAAAAATAAAATTGCACTGCTTTTTACCACTGGAATTTTAAAAGGTCCCGTAGTTCTGGACAGTATCACTGTTGCAGAAGATTCTGATTCACCTATGATTGCATGTATAGGAGACTGTCCATTACATCTCTCTCCTGCTCCAAACTCCTGACCATTCATTAGTCCCATAATTGCACTCATGGTAGACAGTCTTGAACCACATGTATCAAAGATTCTATAACCAATAGAAATATTTGGTAGCAAATGTATACTTCTGTTTATCTCCTCAATGGCAAAGATCAGAATTTGCGCCAGGCGAAAATCTCTCAGGTACACACTGCAAAATGAAATAAGGCAAGATATATAAGGCTAAATATACACTAAATTAGTTCATTTGAAAATAAAATTATTTATATTTAGACTTTCCCAATAACATCTCCACGCTTGATACACCACATTCATTTGTGGATATTATTTTAATCCTGAAAGCATTTCTGTTTAAAATAGATTATCTGCTCTAATAGTTGAAATGAAACAAACCTGGAGCATGATAGAAGCTGAGGTTGTTTTGTATATTCAAATGAAGGCGATGTTTCTGTGCTGTGCACTGGAAAAAGGGCTCCAATGGTTATGTCTCCATCTGTGGAAAGCAGTGGATATTGAGGGTCTCCCATTATTCGGCAAAGAGTGTTTCCAGCCTTAGTGTGGAGGTGATGGAAAAGCAGGAGTGTGTAAAGGAAGAGAAGCATCTTAAAGGTCTAGCTCATTTGTGACAGCCAAATCCAAATGACCTGATACAATACTTGAGCTTTTATAGAGATAATTACTACGGATGAATAGTTCAGAACATAGTAAATGATAAAAAAGAGAGTTCAAGCCATATTAACAAACTCAAGAAATAGCTAAACTAAGCAGAGTATTGGTGTTCACCATTCACACATTGCCATTATAAAGTTGGATTTGCAAGTAATTGGTGTGTGTTGAAAACTAAGGGTGTGTTCATTTCACTAAATCAATAAATCTTTGAATTCATCAGGACTGGTGTCTACTATCTAATTCTGGAATTATCAGTTTTGTAATACTGTTAAGAAAACCTATATTTCTAAAGAGATTTCTAGGGACGTACACAGATGTTTGAAAAGGAAGGTCATCTTTTTTTTTTCTTTTTTTCTAGAAAAACGATACAAACAAAAACAAAGAACAATAGAAGCAATCAGCACCCCCCTCCCCCAACAAAAAAAAACATCAATTTGTAAGTCTATTTCCATTTAATCTAAGATATTGTCTATGTAAAAAGGTGTTTGCATGTTTGTTTCTTTGTTTTGAAACAAACAACATAATAATAATAATAATTATATAATAATAATAATAATAATAACAATAATACTAATAATATAGGTTGAACAGAAAGAGCTACTCTAAAATTTAATGATAATTTAAACCAATTTAAAGTATCATATTTCATAAAATACTTCAACATCTAACAGTTAATGTTTCTTAAATTAAATATTTTGGAAAAAACTACTTTTTCCTTTACATCAAACTATAATTTTGCTTTGGTTTAAAAAAAACAATCTAAATCAAAATTTGTTATTCTGGTAAAGAAAAAAAAGCATTCTACAAAGTAAAAATGTTTTTTTTATAATACAGACCAATAAATTATATATACCACTGGGGTATGAATAATTCCGGTCTTGATTTTTATATATAACTGTTGACAAGCAAATAATAAATGAAACAAAATAATTAAACAAAACTGTTGAAATGATTGCACACTTTCACTGACAGCAAACTGGACTTCTACAAATAATTTATGTCATTTTTAAATGACAACATATCTACTTTTATAGGTAAGTTTTTTATTAAACTACAAAAAAAATGTTTTCAATAAATTGCATCCTGAACTATTTGTTTATTTGCCTTTTCACAGGCTACATTAAATTTATTATCAATAGAATTAGAGGCAACCACTGGTCTGTGTAATCATAATCCACATAAAGAGGCAACATATATTATCGAGCTTGAGCAATTGTTTTTTTGTAAAATTTCATAATATGAATTTAAAACATTATGGTGTGGCTTTGTAAAATTATGCTACATAAAACACCTGAAGAAATAATTTGAATGGCTGATTAAAAATCCTAATGCATTCTCTGCCAGTAGTGGGCACTTATAGACCAGTAATATCCCATTGTGAATCGTTAACTGATCTGCTGGTGCCGGTTACATTTTTGAATTCAACAAAATAATCTACAGATTCACAAAGCACAAGTATATTGAATTAGGCCTATGTACAGTACAAAACTTATAGCGGTAGTTTTCTCTAACTTTCAGAAAAGAAGCAGGCCTATTTATAAAACAAAGCTATACAATTATTAAACAAAATCTATTTTAACAATTTATTATAAGCTAGAGGGCGACGTGGTGGCGCAGTGGGTAGCACAATTGCCTCACAGAAGGTCGCTGGTTTCTTTTGTCTCTGCTGGGGGCACATAACTGCTGGGGTGAGTGGGGCACATAACTGATGATGACTGGCATATGTGTGTTTGTAGGGGAGGGACAACCACAGTCACATAACTGATGATGACGCAGGTGACATTTAAAGGGGTAGACGGAGCCACTGCAATAAAGCAAATAAAACTAGTTTAGTATTGTTCTGACATGCAGGAAATCAATAGTAGCAAAACGAGTCAATCATGTCAGTATAATTTAATGAAGTACATCACAATCACATTTCCATATCATCAGCTTGCTGTGAATGAAAGCAGGGTTCGTCCATACAGCATCAGTGAGAGAGAGTGTGGACTCACGGTAATTAAGGTGAATGCGAATGTAATTTACTACTGTTATACCAAGATTAAAACATGAATGAAAATTGGAAGGTTTGTTGAAAGAAACACGCTGTAATTTACAGTGTTATGTAATTGCTGAATTCTGTATTTTGACCATGGAAAGAAGTCAATGTTATTTTTAGATTGTACATATAAATATAAAAATCATAATCTAAATAATACCCTAAAAATAATAATTACATTACTGTTATATTTATACCTGTGTTTGTGTTACATTTTACATTCAGATGGGTTGGTCCAGTCTGTCACAGGCAGAGAGGAACAGACTCCACAGTTTGGGTCTTTGTCTCTATTGTGGGGGTTCTGGACACCTGGCAGCCCATTGGCAGCCTGTCAGTAGGTAAGCGGTTACTGACGGGCGGGGTCACATTAACCAAAACCTCTCTTGCAGCTACACTTCTGGAGGTCAGGCTGGAGTATTCGGGTGAGATATTTGGAACTCAAGCACTCATTGACTCAGGGGAAGACGGGAATTTTATTGACTCTGGATTAGCCAAAAGACTCAAACTTCCTTTGATTTCCCCTTTCCAAACCTATCTCTGTTCAGGCCCTCAGTGGTGCACCCCTTTCTTTTATTAACCATTCCATTGACTCTATCATACTAATTACATTGGGTAATCATTTTGAAAATATTAGTTTTTTTAACAGAATCCTGCCACACTTCACAATTCGCATATTGATTGGAATAGTGTTATTTCTTGGAGTGAGAGTTGTCATTCGTCTTGTCTTTTGTCTGCTCATTCTAACGTTTTTTGTTCTGTTTTGCAGGATAAGAGCATTAATTTATCTAACGTGCCACCTGAGTACTCGGACCTGAAGAGAGTGTTTAGTAAGTTTTGAGCTGCTTCTCTTAAGCACAGTCATAGGGATGATGAGGAGGTAGAGTTATTGCCAGGTACGTCTCCACCTAAAGGTAAACTTTATTTGCTTTCTGTTCCAGAGAGGGACTCTATGGAGAAATATATTTCTGATTCTCTAGCAGCCAATATTATTCGCCCTTCTTCGTCACTTGCAGGGGCAGGGTTCTTTTTTGTGAAAAAGAAGGATGGTTCACTCCGTCCCTGTATTGACTATTGAGGGTTGAACAGCATCACGGTAAAGAATACCTATCCTTTACCATTGATGTTATCGGCTTTCGAGCGTCTGCAGGGAGCCGCCTTTTTTACAAAATTGGATCTCCGCAATGCGTATCATTTAGGTCGCATAAGAGAGAGTGATGAACAGAAGACTTTAATACCCCCAGAAGGCACTTTGAAAATTGCGTCCTTCCCTTCGGGCTGTCCAACGCTCCCGCAGTCTTCCAAGCATTCGTCAATAACGTGTTGAGAGACCTGATAGATCAGTTTATTTATGTCTACCTGGATGACATACTGATATTTTCTTCTTCTCTCCAGGAACATGTGCAGCACATCAGGCGGGTGCTTTAGAGGCAGCTAGAAAATGGTCTTTATGTCAAGGCGGAGAAATGCGTTTTTCATGCACAGTCTGTTGACTTTCTAGGGCATATTCTGTCGGTTGAGGGAATGCGCATGGATTCAGAGAAGTTTCTGGGCATTGCTCATTTTTACCGGCATTTCATTCGCAATTTCAGTTAACTGGCTGTACCTCTGACTGCCTTAACCTCCACCAAAACACCGTTCAGGTGGTCTAGCGCTGCTCAAATGGCGTTTTCCAAATTGAAAAGCTGCTTTGTTTCAGCTCCTATACTGGTTGCCCCTGATCCATCCCGGCAGTTTGTGGTGGAGATTGACACATTAGAGGTGGGGGTCGGTGCCATCCTGTCCCAGTGCTCTTCCTCGGACAACAAGGTACGTCCCTGCGCGTATTTTTCTCATCGTCTCACTAATGTCGAATGTAATTATTATATTGGCAATCGAGAGTTGCTGGCGGTCAAGCTGGCACTGAAAAAGTGGCATTGTTTAGAGGGGTCAGGGGTTCCCTTCATAGTTTGGACTGATCACAAAAATTTGGAATATATTAAGACCGTTAAAATATTAAACTCGAGGCAGACTTGGTGGGCATTATTTTTCGGTCGTTTTGATTTTTCGATCTCGTACCCACCAGGCTCTAAAAACATCAAGCCTGGTGCGCTTTTTCGCAATTTTGACCATTCTGAGGGCATGCCGACTCCCAAGTCCATCATTCCCAGCAGAATGGTCTTATCTGCTGTTTCTTGAGAGATCAAGTCGAAGGTTCGCACAACTCTTGAAGGGGTAATGGCTTCGTCTGAGTGTCCACCGGTCCGGCGTCATCCAACTCTGCCCAAATTACTCTCAGCCAGAGAGACAGCGGTTGCTGTCATTGACCATGTCTTTCGCATTCATGGCCTCCCAAAAGACGTGGTTACTGACAGGGGACCCAACCTGGATTTAGAGCGTACATTACGATGTTTGGTTTCTCCGAATCCATCCTCCTGGAGCCAGCAATTATCTTGGGTTGAGTACGCACATAACTCGTTGCCAGTATCTGCTACGGGCCTATTTCCGTTTGAGTATAGTTTATGGTACCAGCAACCTGTTTTTCCCAGTCTGGAATCTGAAGTCGCAGTCTCTTCTGCTCCAGATTGACCCTTCTCCAGGTGGGTGTTCGCACCAAGGCTAAAGCCAATCGCCACTGGTCTAAGCCTTCTGGTTAAGTTGTCGGTCAAAAAGTGTGGCTTTCATCGAAGAACATTCCACTCCATAACTTTTGTAACAAGCTCGCTCCTAAATTTATGCGTTTATTTGGTTAAATGCATTCTGGACTCGAGAAGGAGGGGGCATGGGTTCCAGTACTTGATGGACTGGGAAGGTTACTGTCCAGAGGAGAGAAGTTGGGTACCTGCGAGAAACATATTGGTTCGCTCTCTTATCGATGACTACAATTGCCAGGTAAGCTCCCCTGGGAGTGTCAGGAGACGCTCTTAGGAGGAGGGGTACTGTCACAGTTCATGGATCGGTGTTCTCATTCTGTTGTTGTGTTAGTTGAGTGGTTGTGTTTGTTTACCTTTTTCCCTGACAGCATGCAGAAAGTCAGCTGACTCATAAGCAGCTGCACCCTATTATGACTGGCTATTTAAGGACTCCGTTTGCTAGTCTTTAGCATTCAGTCCGTTCATGTGTTTGTCCTGTTCCCTCAGGTCTCGCCTTGATGTCTTGTCCTGCTATATGTGAGATATTGAATGCCGCCTTTGCCTGGCTTCTGACTATCTTCTGCCCTGTTGATTTGTTCTATGAACTTGTCAATAAACCTTTTATTTTCAATTGGATTCTGCCTACTAGCTTTTGTGACAATATTAAACTGCATCAGATAAAAAATTTTTCTTCAATTATTATTATTATTATTTAGCATAAATCTCTAATCAACCTCAGTCCTGGTCAAAACTACTAAATTGTTTAGAAAATTACAGGATTTTAACTCTTTCATTTTCAAAGTAAAAAATTATGTCACTGATTTGGTGAAAAAAACACAAAATTATTATTTTTTAATTTAAAAAGTATTTGTGGACTGGAATAATTTAACTTTTATCAGAGTCTTGGACATGTGAAAGATTAGTAACAACATGATGCATTGTTAGTTTTTATGCAGCATAGGATTTTATTTTTTTCTCCCTAATTTACTTTTCATGGCTGTTTTTGCTCCATTGACTTCCATTATAAGCACATTTTTAGATTGCAAAACTATGACACCATATTATCATGCATTTTTGATTGTTGGTGGTTCCCCTGTTGGGAGGAAGTAAAATTTGTAATTTTTACTGTTGATCATCAGTTGGCACCATTAACCCTTTAGATAGGCCTATGCCAAAAAAAGTATATTGGTATATTCACTTAGCATTCACTTAGCAATAGATTCAGGACCGGTCATAATTTTGTATGACCATAGCATAAATTATTAATTAATTTATTTTTTATATTATTTTTTTTTAAATATAATAATTATTTTTATAATTTTTTGAATAATAATATATACATAAGTATGTTTGTAATCAGACCACAGGGCTATTAGCGCTCCATGCATTCCTCAGCCTTTTACATGTGTATGCCAAAATGAAACAATTTATAATTAGGCTACTTTTCAATTAAATAACTGTTTGATATACCTTTAAAGGGAACAAAGTATTTAGGTAAAATTAAAGCAAAAAAACTTTTGACAAAGGTTACACCGTGTGTGGTGAGAGAATAACAAAGCCCTTTACGTTATGAAAATATTCATTCATTCAGAATGAGAGACATTTAATTAGCTTTTATTAAATGTGTCTTAACCTGTGTTATAACGAATGCCATTACAATCTGTGTTTAATTAATTTATTTGTTTGCATATTTTGAGATTTTTTTCTTTGAAAAAAACTTTAAAAAAAAATTTGAAACAGTAAAGCATTCACCACTTTGTAATGTTTACATTCCTTTTCACAACACTTAAAAAACTTTTAGGGACTGAAGGCACCAAAATGATTAAGTGTTTCAGGTGTAATTTTGTCCCATTCTTCCTGCAAACAAGTCTTAAGGTGGGCAACAGTACAGGGTCTTCATTGTTGCATTTTGCGCTTCAAAATATGACACATATTCTCAATTGGAGACAGGTCAGGATTGCAAACAGGCCAGTCAAGTACCTGTATCCTCTTCCTCTGTAGCCAGGACTTTGTAATGTGTGCAGAATGTGGTTTTACATTGTCTTGTTGAAATATGCATGGGCATCACTGGAAAGGAAGGCAGCATAAGGTGCTCCAAAATCTCTATGTACTTTTCAGCATTAATGGTGCCATCACAGAAGTGCAAGTAATCTTTGCCAAGGGCACTGACACAACCCCATACCATGACAGACCCTGTCTTTTGGACTTTTTGGACTCTGGATGATCCTTTTCGTCTTTGGTCCGGAGCATACAGTGTCCATTTTTTCCCAAAAATATCTGAAATACTGATTCATCTGACCACAGTACATGTTTCCACTGTGTGATGGTCCATCGACTGTGCTTTCTGACACTGTTAACATAGGCCTTCCTTTTAGCACAGTACAGTTTTCACTGGCATTTGTGGATGTAACTACATTTTGTGGTACTTTACAAAGTTTTGCCAAAGTATTCCTGAGCCCATTGCGTATAGGAAAATGAGGATTCTTGATGGAGTGCTGCCTGAGGGATCAAAGTTCACAGTTGTTCAGCTTAGGCTTGTACCCTTGTCCTTTACGCACTGAAATTCCTCCAGATTGCTTGAATCTTTTAATTATGTTATGCATTGTTGAAGGGGAAATATCCAAATGTCTTCCTATCTTTCTTTGAGGAACATTGTTTTTTTTTAAACATTTCAATAATTTTCTCACTTATTAGTTGGCAAACTGGCGATTGTCAGCCCATCTTTGGTCCTAAAGGACTAGACCTTTATTGGATTCTGCTTTTGTACGAAATCATAATTACAATCACCTGATGACATCACCTGTTTCAAATCACATTATTTAACCAATTTACATGATTACTAGGCTTAAATTGCTCCTGGTTCAACTTTTTTTAAATGTGTTCAAGAACCAAAGTTGCAATATGTGTTTATTTTGAAAGAAAAAAAAACAAAACAATAAAAATAATGAGGAACGCATTAAATAATGCTTGTTGTATTGTCTGCAATAAAATACAAGTAAAATTAAATTTGGAAATCACTACATTCTTTTTTATTTGCGTTTTCCATACTGTCCCAACATTTTTAGATTTGCGGTTGTAGTTAAAAACTAAACAAAAATATGTTCACAAAATAAAAACTAAACTAAAACAAACAAAAACATTCATGAAATAAACAAAACTAAACTGAACTTTATAGCAAATTTTAAAATAGTAAAAAAAAAAAACTTGATTGTGACAATGCGATGAATGACTAAACATAATATTGCTTTAATACCTTTTCCTTTTGTATTTGAAAATAAATATTTAGCTATTACAGTACCAGTACAGATGACATTTTATTTTTCAATATTACTTTAATGTTTTTCCCATCATATGTTGCTTTGTATTTTGTTCAGGCTTAAGCAGAATGATGTAACATTTAGGTGCAAAAATGCAAAATAGTAAACCAAAGCTAGATGACAAAATGGCAAATATCTCCACAGCTACAGTTAATTTTCCAGGAGAACTGACATAAGCTGGTATAAAGGTAATCCATACAGCACAAAATATGAGCATACTGAATGTGATGAATTTGGCTTCATTAAAATTATCAGGCAGCTTCCGAGCCAGAAAAGCCAGAACAAAGCACAAGACAGCCAGTAGGCTGATATAACCCAAAACAGCCCAGAAGCCTAATGTAGAACCCAGATTGCACTCTATAATAATCTTTTCCTTATAATATTCCATATTTTTGTAGGGAAATGGAGGAGATATTGTTATCCAAACCACACAGATAATAATTTGTATAAGTGTAAAGGCAAGAACACTGAGTCGCTGTTGTACAGGCCCAAACCATTTCATGACATTACTTCCTGGAAGTGTAGCTTTGAAGGCCATTAACACCACTATTGTTTTCCCAAGAACACATGAGATACAAAGGACAAAAGTGATTCCAAACGCTGTGTGACGCAACATACAGGACCACTCAGTGGGGCGACCAATGAATGTGAGTGAACAGAGGAAACACAGACTCAGGGAGAAGAGCAGTAGGAAGCTCAACTCTGAGTTATTGGCTTTTACTATGGGAGTGTCCTTCTTCCTGTAAAACAGGATAGCCACTAGTGTGGTTAGTCCTACTCCAAACAGTGAGAAAAATATTATTATTATACCCATAATTTCTGTGAATGACAGAAACTCTACAGCTTTTAACACACATTTGTTTTTCTCAGCATTAGACCAATATTCCTCTAGACACTGCTTGCAGTTAATTGAATCTGTAAATAAAGTTGAAATAAATAGTTAGAAACCAAATTAAAACGATTTCATTTATATGCAATAAAATTAAAAAAACTAATCAATTCGGCTGAAGATTACCTGTCTCATTGCTAATTTCTCCCTCTGCGCATGGAATGCAGTCATAACAGCAGACAGGTCTTCCTTTTTGTGCAGCCTTTCTAGTACCTGGAGGGCAGATCTCACTGCATACAGAATTTGGCTTCTGCATGCAAAATTATACATAAATATATTTATACTGATACTAAAGTATAAAGATTGATTTGTCAATAATTCTCACTGCAAAAAATGCTTTTCTTGCTTAGATTTTTTGTCTTGTTTCTAGTCCAAATATCTAAAAATTATTATATCAAGAAGCATTTTCTAGGCAGGCAAAACATATTTTCTTGTTTTCAGAAATAATACGTCAATATTAAGTGAGATTAAGATTATTTTGCTTACCCCATTGGCAGACTATTTTGCTTGTTTTAAAGAAAAACTCACTTAATTTTGGCATATTATTTCTTAAAACAAGACAATATGTTTTGCTTGTCAGCAAAATTCTTCTTGATTTAAGAATGTTTTGATATTTGGGTAAGAAAATGAAGTAAGAAAATCATTTTTTGCAGAATAAAATAACATTAGATAATATAACATGCACAATTTTTACTGTTGTACAGTATCCATAACTGTTAATAAATAAAGCATTTCAGCATTACTAAAAATGCACAGAGAAGTAGAGTGTGTTTAATGTGAAGAAACATAAATAACAACTGTCCTAAATAGCACACCTCACGTGCACTCGCACTTAAAAGATTTGCAAACAGTGGCCATTATAAGATTTCAGAGGGGTGCTCACAAAGCAACTACTTCACAGCTGTTATAAACTGTTGATGTGCATTCTGCTACATTATTACACACATTAATTCTCTTACCAGCAGCTGGCAGCTTTCTGCCTCTAACACCTAGATCAATATGCAGAACCAATTCTTAATTCATTTAGACCATGTGCGTAAGCCCTACTTATGGTCCAAGAGATTGTTACCTACTGTTACATTAAATGTGACATTAGAACTATTATGAAGTGTTGATCTACATATATGTAACTCTTTATTCATGTCAGCATATTTCTATCTTACCCAATATCTAAATTGTTATGTATGGGACAATGATTTTCTCCTTAACTAATTAATTGATCTTTATACATTTCAGAAAGGTCTGTTCAAGTTGTTAATGTTTTGATTTCACATTGCTTTAATTTAAAATTACATGGCAGTATAAAAAGTTTAATGGGATTTACCTTCTGCTGTCCTCCAGCCCAAATTATCTTTTTAGTATTAAGCACTAAGCGTTGCTGGGGGGGAAGCGAAGCATCATAGTATCCCACTGTTTTAAATTGGAATGAACCATCAGAGTCCTGCTGCCAGTTCACAACTTCATAATGGGCCACTGTACCACCAGTGCTGTCAAACCACACCTGATCTCCCATTTGTATAGTGAAATTGACCTTTTGCAGGGCCTCCACCACCTTTTTTTAAAGAAAGAGACAAAGACCAATTATTTTTATAGAATCAACATTTACATACTTTCCAACCCCCCCTCCCGTTTTTTTACCTGTTGTGGGTGTATTGCCTTATTTTTATCACACAATTTTTGGTTTTTGCACCCCAATAGACTGTGTAATGAATGAGCTACTGCGTAAACTGCTTTATAGACATTGCTTGCATATCTTTGCTCAAGCACATCTTCAGTGTAGTTTTTTAGCTCAAGTAAATCCTCAGATCTGGTGCAACTTATTGAATATTGAGAATAATTACCCTCAGTCTGAGTGCATGGAAAAGCTGTATCCCAGAATGCTTTTATAACATAATCTGTAAACCCTTCAATATTGATTTTTCTCACTGCAAATCCCAGTGACCCTCTAAGTGAGGGAAAACTATTTGGAGTGAAGTAATTTTTTGTAGTTATCCATGATTCCACACCAATCAGCTGGAAGCCTGTAATATTCTGAATACTTAATTGATCAATAAGTAAGCCCATCTCAACAAATGAAACAAATGCAACAATTACTTTCGCCGTGCCTTTTTTAATTTCATTTACCACTTTTTTGAGTTTATCTGATTCTGTTCGGTAGAATTTCACAGAAAACTCAACACAAATCCCTTCCTCCTGTGCAATTTTCTGAAATATGGCCATTCCATTGTTTCCATAGTCATTGTCACTGCTCACAGCTCCCACCCAGGTCCAGCCAAAGTGCTTGACTATGTATGCAAGTGCTCTGCTCTGGTGGTAATCACTAGCAATAGTTCTAAAGAAAGAGGGGTAATCTTTCCTGTTACTGAGACATTCGCATGTGGCTGAAGGACTTATCTGAAAAAGAAATCATGAATGATGCAGTATACAGTATGGTAATTTGTGGTTAATTACTGTTACTGTTGCTTTTTACCACTGGAACTTTGAAAGGTCCTGTAGTTCTGGACAAAATTACTGTGGCAGAAGACTCTGATTCACCAAGGATAGCATGCAAAGGAGGCTGATCATTGCATCTGTCTCCTGGCCTAAACTCCTGACCATTCAGTACTCCCATAGTTGCACTCATGGTAGACAGTCTTGAACCACAGGTATCGTAGATTCGATATCCAACAGAAATATTTGGAAGCAAACTTTTACTTTTGTTAATCTCCTCAATTGCAAAAATCATTATTTGTGCCAGCCGAAAATCTCTCAAATTCACACTGTAAAATCAAACATTAAATAAGATAGCAACTAAATTAACAGATACTTAAGGTGGAGAAATAAGGGATAATGATGGTATTAAACAGTTTCATTATTATTATTGTACTGTATTAATTATCTTAAAAGTATATAATTTTTATTTAAAAAAATGCAACAAACCTGGAGCATGACAGAAGTAGTGGTTTTTGTGCAAACTCAAAAGAAGGCAATGTTTCCTTTCTGTGTATTGCAAAAACTCCTCCAATAGTTACATCTCCATCCTTGGAAAACAGAGGATATTTAGGGTCTCCCATTGTTTGACAAGGAGTGTTTTCCGCCATTGTATTAAGTTGAAAGAGAAGTGGGAGTGTGTGAAGAAAAAAAAGCATCCCAATAATTGAGCTCCACAGTGAATGCAAAATGCAAATTACCTTAAGAATTTGCCTTCTTATAGACACAATTATAATGGTTGAATGATTGAGTACGTAGCCAATGACCTCATAAAACAGCAAATAACCAGGCCTGTAATAGAGTTCATAATGTAATAGAGCTCATTTGGCAGAATGTTAGAAGGTAAATTTATAACATTGTAAAGTATCCAGATTTATCAGGATTTTATTTTATCCAGATTTTTTTCATGTATTTTCCACTATTATTTCTATATTCATTTAATTTCTTCTGTATACATAAAAAATAATGAGAGCTTTCTTTTTGTTTCTCGTTTCTTTTATTTTTTTAAAAGTAGTTTATTTTGTTGTTGCTTCAGTTCGGATCTGGTGCCAATTCAGAAGACATTTTAATTTTACCTCCGCTTCAACATTGTTTCCCCTATCCCTTACAGATCCTGTATTTAAGCAAGGGCATACAGTCTCACTGCATACAGAATTTGGCTTTTGCATGCAAAATTATACATGAATATGTTTATTCTGATACTAAAATATAAAGATTAATTTGTCAATAATTCTCACTGCAAAAAATGGGTTTCTTAATTAGATTTTTTGTTTTCTTTCTAGTGCAAATATCTAAAAATTCTTATATCAAGAAGCATTTTCTAGGCAGGCAAAACATATTTTCTTGTTTTCAGAAATAATATGCAAATATTAAGTGAGTTTTTCCTTAAAACAAGCAAAATAATCTGCCAATGGGGTAAGCAAAATAATCTTGTTTTTCCTTTTGACATAAGATTATTTTGCCCACCCCATTGGCAGATTATTTTGCTTGTTTTAAGGACAAGGACTTAATTTTGGTATATTATTTCTTAAAACAAGACAACATGTTTTGCTTGTCTAGAAAATTCTTCTTGATTTAAGAGTTTTTAGATATTTGGACTAGAAACGACAAAAAAGTTTAAGAAATTTTCAGGACCTGTATAGCGATGGTCTTTTTTGTAACTATGCACAACTTTCCTCTGAAATAGAATTGTCAAAATTCCTTTTTTTTTTAGATTCTTACAGGTTAGACATTGCTCTGCTAATTTATTTTCCGGTTACCCATCTCTGCCTAAACTACAGGAATGGAAAGAGTTACTGCAACAATACCCTCAACACAAATCACAAATTTCTAAAATCTATGGGTGCATATTTAAGCTTGGATGATTGTTCTCTTACTAAAATGAAAAAAATATTGGGAAAATGAATTAGGGACTATGTTTTGAAGAAAAAAGGTGGCTTGGTGCAATTCAGAGAATACGTTCTAGTATAATTTGTGCTCGCCTTAGCCTCATACAATTTAAAGTATTTCATAGAATCCATTTCTCAAAAACCAGACCATCTGAATTTTTTCCCAATATTGATGACAGATGTCATGCACCACAGGGTAATTTAGGTCATATGTTCTTTTTGTGCCCTATGTTACAGAATTATTGGATTAATTATTTTACAATTATGTCTAAGGTGTTGCAGGTAAACATAGACCCATCCCCTGATGTTGCCATTTTTGGGGTTCCAAAGATTTGGTCCCAGTTCAATTCTAAACAACTTGATATTTTGGGCTTTACCTCATTATTAGCTAGCCGTCGTATTCGACTTTACTAGAAATCAAATAAGCCTCCAACTACATCCCAAAGGCTTGTGGATACCATGCATTTTCTAAAGTTGGAAAAGGTTAGATGCTTTGGTTTGGCTTTTTTTCTTATTATTATTATTATTATCATAATTTGTTTATTTTTTAGTAAAAAAAAGCAACAACAAAGATAACGATATGTATCTATTTGTACTGAAATAGTGTTTTTTTTCACAATAAAAAACTTGAACAAAGTAGTTTATTTTGAATAACAATTGTAAATAACGTGTAAAAATGTAAATTATCATATGCATTTGTTTTTATTACAAAACATGTCATTTCACTAAATATTCTGATAAGATCAGGGACTGGCTAACGTGTGTTCCTTGGGGGTTTTACGATGTGGCCACATGTTGATTGGTCAATTGAATGTCTCAGTGTTTGGATTTTGGTATCATGGTCAAGGAAGATACAAAATTAGATTGTAAACTTTGCTCTTTCTTTATCTGGCCCAATCATTGGGCCTTACTCTTTGTTCTTTGTCTCTCTTTCTCCTTCCCGTGTCATGGTCTGTCACCTGCATGTTGTTGTCACGGTCTTTTGTGTTTGTTTTCTCAGTACACATGGCGTTGTTTTGACAGCTTGCCATGTGCTCTGCTGTCTCACCCTACCCACTCGTCATTTAACTCATTACATCATTATCATTTCATTATTCGCACCTGTCTTTAATTTATCTTTATTAGTCTCCCTATTTATTCTTCTTGTTCTCATTATCTTGTACCTTATGGTTTGTGTGTTTACCTTACGCTCTTGTCTTGTCTTGTCTTGTCTTGTCTTGTCTTGTCTTGTCTTGTC
>CAIGQW010052771.1:986941-1004453 GCA_903798125.1 Danio choprae | reverse complement strand
TCTTGTCTTGTCTTGTCTTGTCTTGTCTTGTCTTGTCTTGTCTTGTCACCAGTTAGGCTTCAGTGCCAGTTTTTGATTTGTTTTGTTTTGGTCCTCTCTCTCTCTCTCTTTTTTTTTTATTATTATTTTTTTTTATCATTTTATACAGTTATTCTGTGACTAATTCTGTGTAACCACAGCAAATTATTGTCATTAAATCACTTCATTTTTATGTATTTTGTGAATTACTTTTGACTTAACATTAACAATTAATTGCTTGCTATTTCAATACAATCACATAGTAGCAACACTCTCCCACATGTACTATTTAAACTGCACTTATTTCTGTTTTTGAGATAAGATTGCAGAGGAATGGTTTGACTAGAAATGTAGTTTTTCACCATCATACTGATAACTTTTTTGTTTTTGTCATTAGACAGAACGACAGTTCATACTGCTGTAGTTAAAAAAAAACAATTCCAATATGTTTGCCATCAAAGTTTTCCATAAACTATTGATCAACACAAAAACTTTTTTGAATCTTCAATAAAAGGAATAAAAACCACCGGACACCCCAACACTGCACATTGTTTTATGACAGAAACAATACCACACAATATGAAGATGCATGCTTGTCACTAGTGGGCAAAAAACTAGTGTTACAGGGAGAGGGGTCTACTAATTGGCAAAGAGGGGGTGGTCACCCCAATTGAATTAACTGATGAACAATCAAATTTGAATGAGATGGCTGACACAGCTTCACGGTATGTTTCAATTGCCATAAATCCAGGGCATTAAGCCAGTTAGTTAGGAACAATGACAAAATTAAAAGTCACAGATTGGATAGAATTAAATATTCTGTAATTTTTATATTAGCCATCAGAAAAAGCATATAACAACACATTCAGTCATGTCATTTGTCAATTCAACATCATTTACTTTCTCACCTTTAAAAGACCATATAAAATAATTTCATTATGAATGCCCCAAATATAACAACCGACCGTCACATGACTGTGCACCTATCACTGAATTGGCTTTAAAAATAATGAAATAATAAAAATTAATTAAGGCCTGTCTTCACTGGACTCTAATTGACATCCCCTCCTGGAGTTCTGAGTTTGTTCACAGATGGCTGTTTTTTTTTAGAGCACATGATAGAAGTCTGAGGGCACTGAATTGGCTTCAAAAAATCACTGGAGTCTGCCCCTGAAGTGTTTCACCTGTTTACTGATGGTTGTTGTTTTCGAACAGATTGTGGTGATTTACAGGCTGGTTTCACTTTGTCACCACTTTGAGGTAGTCAAACAGTGCAAAATGAAAGATAGAATGTCTGCACAGAGAGCTGAATTGTTGGCACTGATTAAAGCTTTAAAGTGGGCTGAGTGTAAAAGGGTTAACATCTACTCTGTGCATATGTTGGTACAGCTGTACATGTCAAATTGCCACAGGTCAGGTTGCTTCACCTCTTTGGGTCGACCCAATTTTAGGAACAGAGAACTGTTGAGCATTCCTTAGGTCTGGCTCGTTCTTCATGGTACCGCTGGCAATAAATAAAATTATAGATATGACAGAAAATTTACTAAAATCTGTGTGCACACTAAAATGAATTGGCTGAATGCTTTGCCTATTGCATTAATGTCTATATGTTCCTCTGTCAACAGGACCCCTGACTTCACAGCTTTTGAGCTTTTGACAGGTCGACAATTTCCTGGCCCGACGTCTGTGCTGTCTCTGGAAAACATTACACTATTGGCACCAAAATGTTATCATGACAAACTAACTGCTTTGATTGCAGCTTTCTATTAACATCACTCCTGACAACCAATCTAAGGAACCAGTGGCCAACACTGCTGAATGGATATGGATTTGCCTGTTAAGGAGGAAGCGGAATGAGCCCAGGTGGTCTGAACCATACAAAGTCCATGCCAGAACATCCCATTGCGTTAAGGTTGCTGGCAAGGGTGATACCTGGTACCACCTTTCATCCTGTGTTGCATGTGATAAACCTAATTGTTCTCTTGCAGAAACCATAGTGGACCTGACTTCTCAGGTTCAAGAGGGGGAGACTGAGACTGAGACTAAACCAGACACTGACATTGACAGATCTGCAACTCACGGTAAAAAAAATGACTTGCTGACACTCTGACAAGTAAAAAAATTAAGAATTGAACATAAAACTGAAGACTTATTTCAAACACCTGATAATGAACCATTAGCTCATTGTATACTGTAAGTGCTGACTGTGCTTGTGGGGTTGGTATAGCAAAACTATTCAGAGAAAAACATGGGTGACCAAACAATTGGCTACTGAGAAACCAATATATGAAGACTTCAAAGCCAGTCTAAATGAGAGATAGGTGTTTGTTTTACAGATTGAGCAGTGTGTCTGTACCCTGGCTGGGGTGTGGGTTAGACAAACTGGACTTCACCAGAGTTCTGTAAATAATCACTGAAGTGTTTTCTGATGTTGATATGCTGATCACAATCTACAGTCGTGGCCAAAAGCTTTGAGAATTACACAAATATTAGTTTTCACAAAGTTTGCTGCTAAATTGCTTTTAGATCTTTGTTTCAGTTGTTTCTGTGATGTACTGAAATATAATTACAAGCACTTCATACGTTTCAAAGGCTTTTATCGACAATTACATGACATTTATGCAAAGAGTCAGTATTTGCAGTGTTGGCCCTTTTTCAGGACATCTGCAATTCGACTGGGCATGCTCTCAATCAACTTTTGGGCCAAATCCTGACTGAAAGCAACCCATTCTTTCATGATCACTTCTTGGAGTTAGAGAATTAGAGGAGAATTAGTGGGTTTTTGTTTGTCCACCTGCCTTTTGAGGATTGACCACAAGTTCTCAATGGGATTAAGTTCTGGGGAGTTTCCAGGCCATGGACCCAAAATTTCAACGTTTTGGTCCCCGAGCCACTTAGATATCACTTTTGCCTTATAGCACGGTGCTCCATCGTGCTGGAAAATGCATTGTTCTTTACTGTTGTTGGATTGTTGGAAGAAATTGCTGTTGGAGGGTGTTTTGGTACCATTCTTTATTCATGGCTGTGTTTTTGGGCAAAATTGTGAGTGAGCCCACTCCCTTGGATGAGAAGCAACTCCACACATGAATGGTCTCAGGATGCTTTACTGTTGGCATGACACAGGACTGATGGTAGCGCTCACTTTTTCTTCTCCGAACCAGCCATTTTCCAGCCAGCCAGGAGGACGGCCCAGGGCGGAGTCGATGGAGCGAGGGGATGTGGCCACCGACTCCAGGGGGCCGCCCGAGGAAGATGTCGCTGATGGAAGTGGAAGAGAAGACAGAGAGCCGATGGGCGAGGATGACGCCGAAGTTCCAGAGGGCCTAGGTGGAGCAGGCGGCTCACACGACCAAGAGGAAGATGTAGGTCCGGAAGCCCGTGGCGGAGCCAGAGCGACAGAGGACCAAGGAGACGCTGGAGGGAGGGAGGAGCTCAACATAGCCGGTAGGACGGAGCGGCGAGACGCAGCTAAAGGAGAGGGGTCCAGAGGTGAAGGCAGGGTGGTGACTGACCAAGGCGGAGCTGGAGGGACGAGGAAGCCTGACGGAGCTGGAGAGCTGACAGTCCAAAGAGGAGACGAGGGAAGAGTGAGCCAATGCAGAGCCGGCAGCTCGGAGGGCCGAGGGGGAGTCTGTGGCTCGGAGGGCAGAGTCGACGAGGCCAGGTGACATCCTCCGGATGCCGAAGATGATGTGCAGGCCCATATCGAAGCTTCCTCAGCTGGAGCTTGAGGGTGAGCTAAGGGGCTGGCTACCAATGTAGGAGTTGGCACTGGCTGACTGGCTGTAGACTCTATCATACGCAGAGAAGGAGAGGGTGAGTTGGGTGGGATGCTGCTCAAGACCCTGGAGCTAATGTCCTCAGGGATCAATGGGGCTAGGAGACTGTCTGGAAACAGTGGACACGGATTTGTATCATTGCTATTTGGAAACAGTGGAGAAGGGGAGACTTTGCTCCAGAAGTCAATAAGCAGCACTTCAGTGTTCAGCAGTAGTTCACCATTAGACGGTGAACGTAGATCCGTTCCTCACCAGTGTCCACTCTATGTAGGCAGCGAGATTGCCTTGAGGACCATCTTTGATGAGCATGCTCTGCAAGCAGAGTTCAGGCTTGCATTATAGTAACAGCAGAGCAGGTCGTCTGGAAAGTGGGCGTTGTTCTCTATTACAAGAAACAGACTCGTATGGTCCTCAAGGCTTCTCAGAAGAAATTCAGGGCAGCCGGTGGGGTCCATGGGATAACCCGAATGGAGAGGAAAAGAAACACTGAGGGTCAAAAATAGACTATAAAAATAAAATGAGGTAAAACACATGCCGCACCTTTACTGTTTTGGTCCGGTATTCTGTCATGCTGCTGTTATGCTTTGCTCTTCACATGAAGGCACAGGGACAGAGGAATTATCAAAGATACACAGATTTATTAACAGAACTCACGGAAAACACTGAAACATTAGCACACAGGAATCATGGGATGAAGATGACATGGAAGGACAATCAAGTTGACGTATATTACCAGACAAAGGACTGAACCAAACACATGAGTATATATACACAGAGACATCATAGAACTAATTGGTCACAGGTCTGAGACACAGGTGGAAGCACTGAACACGGGAAAATAAAACAAAGGAATCACATGATGACAACAGAAGCACATGGACAACAACAGAACCTGACACATCGGAGAATATAACTTTGCCCCAGTCCTCAGCAGTCCATTCGCCATACTTTTTGCAGAAGATCAATCTGTCCCTGATGTTTTTTTTTTTGGAGAGAAGTGGCTTCTTTGCTGCCGTTCTAGACACCAGGCCATCTTCCAAAAGTCTTCGCCTGTGCGTGCAGATGTGCTCACACCTGCCTGCTGCCATTCCTGAGCAAGCTCTGCACTGGTGGCACTCTGATCCCGCAGCTGAATCCTCTTTAGGAGACGATCCTGGCGCTTGCTGGACTTTCTTGGATGCCCTAAAGCCTTCTTAACAAGAACTGAACCTCTTTCCTTGAAGTTCTTGATGATCCTATAAATTGTTGATTTAGGTGCAATCTTAGTAGCCACAATATCCTTGCCTGTGAAGCCATTTGTATGCAACGCAATGATGGCTGCACGCAATTCTTTGCAGGTCGCCAAGGTTAACAATGGTAGAACAATGATTTCAATTATTTTTTTTGACATGTCCTCCTTTTAGCATGTCAAGTCTGCCATTATAACCCAATCACCCTGACATAATGATCCCCAGCCTTGTGCTCGTCAACATTTTCACCTGAGTTAACAAGACAAGACGACTGTAATGATCTCAGCAGGTCCTTTAATGACAGCAATGAATTGCAGTGGAAAGTTTTTTTCAGGATTAAGTTAATTTTCATGGCAAAGAAGGACTATGCAATTAATCTGGTCACTCTTCATAACATTCTAGAGTATATTCAAATTGCTATTATAAAAACTTAAGCAGCAATTTTTCCAATTTCCAATATTTATGTAATCCTCAAAACGTTTGGCCACGACTGCCAATTTAGCTTATTCAATTCACCTATAGCACATGTCTTTGGACTGTGGGGGAAACCGGAGCACCCAGAGGAAAACCATGCAAACACGGGGAGAACATGCAAACTTCACACATAAATGCCAACTGACCCAGCCGAGGCTCGAACCAGCAACCTTCTTGCTGTGAGGCGATCATGCTACCCACTGTGCCATCGTGGCACCTGTTGTGACTAACTGGCATACAGGATCAAAACCAGTCAATCTGAAGTCTTGGAAATCAGGCCCCACATTGTCTCAGTCATACTTTTACAGCCCTTTACCAAATTTGGTAAATGATTTAATCACCTAACAATGGCGCTTTAACAGCCTTTCAACAGGAAATCTAACTAAGTGCCTCACAAGACTTTTTTTATGACTCCCAGTCATGTGCTCGTCATCTGGACATCTTTTGTCTCTACGAAAGTATGTCCCCAACAGGATCTCTGGAATTAATGCATATGAATTAAAGACAATCACTTGGAGTGTTACAATTAAGGCAGATGTATCTTTGAATAATATGCCATAGTTTTCCTCATATACTATTGCAACCATTATTACCAACCAAGTTAATCAATGGGTTTTAACACTCATAGCAGATGAAACCCTCTGTGTGTGTCTGAAATGTATGATGGCTGATACTAAATGAAAGCTAGTGACATTCACAATACATTGGTGTAAATGAAAAACTAGTAGTACAAACAGTATTCGTCTTGTAACAGTTGATGCAAGATAGTTACAGACTTACAAGATATTTTCACCACATGAAATTAACAAGCAGTCTGTAAATCTTTGATCCTGAGTATGATGGTATGGGGTGTGGCTCCGCCCTCCATGGCGACCGCTCATTGGAAGACAGTGCCATGGGATGGACCAAACCAGATCACTTAAAAACGTACTGCAACAGTAAAACTTTGCTTTTAGCATTAGCTTGCTCACACCAGCTGTGCTCTCTGCCGCCTTTCGCCCAGCTCGGACACCGCGCTCCCACGTGATTGGGTCACCACAAAATTTCCATGCCACCTCTTAAAATTTCGGGACCGACGAAATTGCAAGAACTTCCGCAAACCGACTCTCAGCGTAATACCCGGTAACCAAGGACAACCTCCACTCACGAACGAGTGAATCCCATAGACGTCACAGAGTCAGGAGCCAATCAGGAGCGCCGTGCTTCACCTAGGCCAGCACGGCGAGGGAAACTCAAGACTTACAGCAAAAGCGCAAGTAACACAATGTTGTCTCTTGCTGATCTGGTGCAGATTGATATTAAGCAGCAAAGATAAGCCAAATATCTGCTTTTGTGGTTTCTCAGGTGTGATTCTAAGATTTAGTCATAAGTCTTAATTTAAGACTTAAATTAAGACTTTAGTTAATTTAATTAATTTGGGACGGTTGTCAACTCATTTTGCTTCCTCTGAATTGCCTCTATGTGTGTGTGTGTGTGTTTGTTTGTTGTTTGTTTATGATGTAGTTAGTTTCATGTATCGTAATGTAGCTCAATAAATCTTTGTTCTCATTTTGTAAGAACTGTGTTCATGTTTATGTGCTTCTAAGTCATTGCCTCGAGCTGGAGATTTTGTTACCTTGCTAAAAGTTAACCCAATACTGTGTTATGTTATTGTTGATGGCCACAGAAATAATATGAACAAGATTGGTAAGATACGATGTTGTCTATTTGCTTGACAAATGGTAGAAAAGTGTAAAGCTTTTCATCTGATTCAGTCTGACTCAATTGAGTCGAATCAAGTGATTCTGTGATTCAGAGACTGTAGAGACAACCTGCCCCAGGAGCTGCTCGTACAGTTCTACTCAGCTGTCATCCAATCCATCCTCTGCACTTCAATCACCGTCTGGTTCAGCTCAGCTACCAAAACCGACTTCCGCAGACTACAGCGAATAGTCCGGACAGCTGAACATCACTGGCACTACCCTTCCTACACTTCAAGAACTGTACTCTTCCAGAGTGAGTAAAAGGGCTTACAAAATCACTCTGGACCCCTCACACCCAGCACACTTCCTGTTTGAACTGTTACGCTGGTCGGCGCTACAGAGCACCAAGCTCAAAAACAGCCAGACACAGGAACAGTTTCTTTCCTCAGGCCATCTACCTCATGAACAGTTAAACATTCCCCTACTGTGCAATAAACGAGCAACACTTTCTCATACGCACTCGTACACAGCACCTTATAACAATTTACAGTGCAATACATTTTTTACTTTTTCTACGCAGTTGTACACAGCACCTTATAACTTGTATATTTATAACAAATCTGTACATACAATTCAACATCCAGAGCTTTTGACTGAGTGCATCTCTGTTTAATGTTTGTCGTCTTTTTCATATTTATTTTGTGTTGTCACTTTTCACTTTATATACACTGGAAGCTTCTGTAGCCAAAGCAAATTCCTTGTGTGTGTAAGCACACTTGGCAATAAAACGGATTCTGATTTGAATCTTCAAGATCTGATCCCTTGAAATGAGCTGATAAATCCCTGATCAATCTTTTAACATAGGTTGATCCCCTACACGCCCGAAAAATTTATTATACAACTGCAGAAACGTTATAAGTGGTCCATTTAGACTATATTAAATGCCTATAAAGAGGTCTGGTTCTCTAAAGAGGTATAATCGGTCTGGGTTCTTATGGGTTAATAGTACAAGAATTTGAGGGAAAAAAACTATTTATTTTGTCTCTATTTATTTTGTGAAATATCTGATCTGTTTTCTCAGCTATGAAGATGGGGAGGACAATGACAAAAAAGCAGTAAATGAGTTGGTGAAAAAAACAGGTGAAGAGAACAGGTAAGAAAGGGCTATACTGAATTATATATCTATTTTAATTATGTGAAGAAACATTGTCTATTAAGTTATTCTAGACTTTGCAGATTAAATGTTATTAAACACCTGTTTTGTGTACTTAGTCATGAAGATGGCGAGGACAGAGTGAGAAAATGTATATAGAGCCAGTAAAAAGAACAGGTAGAACTGGCTCCACAAAAAACCCCCAAAAAACTTACATTCCAGGTCAGGGTATTGCAAATTTAGGTATTGTTTGTCTTGCAAAAATCTAGTGAATGGAAAGAGGGAGAGTCACATCTTCAGTATGACATCAGAGGAGAGGAGACAGATATGGCAGACAAATGGACAAATGCAACAGAGGAGGTAGCAGAGGAAAGACCATTTTCAGATGACCCAACAAATTGGCCTGCACCCCTTCAAATTAATGTCCGGACGGGCCATTTCCCAGATCTGAGTAAAGTAACAGGCACTTTTCAAAAGCCTATTGTTATTGCGTATTATCCAACGGGGACAGAATTGAGCGAGACTGGTTGTTGTATTTCAAAAAAGCAAATAAACTGTATTGCTTTGCATGCAAAATATTTGCTTGAGCCAAAGCAAGTGAGATGAAATGAAACAAGTAACCATCCTATAGATGCTTATCTTTCTTGGTAGGAATTGGCAATTAGCTTGCAGTTGGGTAAAACAATTGACAGTGAATTGCAAAAGGTGATAACGACAGAAAAGTCACGCAGGAGAAATGTACTGACCAGAGAGGGATTGACTGCATTCTTTTTTTTATCTGAAAAAAAAAATGCAGTTGGGGAATCAGCTAAAAAAAATGCTTTTTTTTAGCTGAAAAAGAACAGTTGGGGAATCCTAAAAAATGCAATTTCATTGGCTTAATTAAGCTGCTAGGACATTACAATGTTACAATGGCAGAGCATCTATGATAAATATCTTCCACGTATTCCTCGTAGAAATATCTATACACACATTAAAGTAGCAAAATATTTTGCTGTTGAATTTTATTTCACTCCTAACATTTCAAAACAGGAACAAGCTTTTGTTATTAAAATATATATCCACATAGATCAAGCAAGTGTACAAGAATCATTTATTGGCTCCACTGCTGTAAAGGACACAACTGGTAAAGTCTTAGCAGAGAATCTGATTCAAGCAATTGAGCATAATTTAGGTTTGGAGTTGATAAACTGTCGTGGATAGAGTTACGACAATGGCTCCGATATGAGCGGGATTCAAAAGTGGTCCAAGCCTTAATTCTAGAGAAAAACCGAGAGGCATCATTCATTCCTTGTTGCAGCCACAGCCTTAATCTGCTTTTATGTGATGCAGCATCCTCTAACAGAGACTGTTTATCTTTTTTGGGACTCTTCAGAGATTGTATACAATCTTCTCTTCATCAGTCATGAGATGGGACATTATGAAAGAATTTGTGGAAATTACACTGAAGCCACTGAGTGACACCAGGTGAGAAGCCAAATTGGATTCTGTTAAAGCTAATAATAAAATACTCTTATTTATTATAAATATATATATTTAAGTATTTATTAAAATAATATATTTATAAAATATGAACAGGGTGTTAGAGACATTGCAATTCTGAATTGGCAAATGACCATCATATATTCTGGGCATGTCCAATTATACACCTGTTTTGGAAAGACATACACAAGACATTGGAGGCCATATTGAAGATCAAAATCCAATTTCGGTTTTTAGTGTTATACTTAGGAATTCCTCAGCTGCATGAAACTAAAGACACATTTATGGAGATTACTTCTGGTTGCAGTTAAAAAGGTTATTACCTGTAAATGGCTACTGTCAACCCCTTCCACTTTAGAAGAATGAATGGCAATTGTTATAGAAATATGAAAGATGGAAACCCTTACTTTCTCTTTAAAACAAACAAACAAAAAAATACAGAAAAGGGCTATTTTATGGAGTAAATGGAAAGACTTTTCGGACTC
Source organism: Danio choprae (assembly GCA_903798125.1). Taxonomy (NCBI): domain Eukaryota; kingdom Metazoa; phylum Chordata; class Actinopteri; order Cypriniformes; family Danionidae; genus Danio; species Danio choprae. The sequence goes on along the minus strand of CAIGQW010052771.1, from coordinate 994,151 downwards.
TGAGATTAATCAATGTTAATATCTAAATATTGCAGTATTGTGAATATAACCATGCAACCATGCTCTTATTCCTTACCCTACTGTTTTTGTTCAGTATATTTTTTGTACGTATTTTTCTTTTTTTTATATAGTATTGTAAGCTGTTAGGTATTGCAAGTTACAAAATTGTATTTTGAAATGTTAAGGAAATCAGATAAACAAATTTCTTGTCATGTGTAATTATGTAATACATACATAATTCTGAATTATGACCTGTTGACTCTCTTGACAAAACATTTTAATAATAAAAAAATATATACATTTTTCATATTTATAAATAAATGTGTGGGGGGAGGACAGATTAATAACACATATTGTGGGGCAAACAGGCAGTCAGCACAGTTTTTAATTATGAAGTTTGATTTATACTTAGCTAATGTGATAAAACACTGAGTAAAAGAAGTTTTCACACTACAGTAAATACAGTAAAATATAGGTAAATCTGAAACATCTCACACTTCAACATGCTTTTATCATCTTAGTTTAATTAATGTGCCACTAAGCACATTATTAGTCTTTAATATCTACATATTATGAAATCACAATTAAAACAATCAAAAACAAACAAGAGAATGTGTGTGTGTGTATGTGTGTGTGTGTGTGTGTGTGTGTGTGTGTGTGTGTGTGTGTGTGTGTGTGTGTGTGTGTGTGTGTGTGTGTGTATCAAAGTCCCCAATTTATTTTTGTGGTGGTTCTGCAGTTTGGATAATTTCACGACAAATTATAAGAGGGCTTTTTTTTTTTTGTCTCACAAATGTATTCACATTTGTGTGTGTGTGTGTGTGTGTGTGTGTGTGTGTGCGTGTGTGTGTGTGTGCGTGTGTGTTTATGCATGTGTCTCAGAGTCACCAATTTATTTTTGTGGTGGTACTGCATTTTGGACCATTTTATTTGACAAATTATAAGAGAGCAGTTTTTTTTTGTCTCACAAATTTATTCCATTGTGGATTCCACTCTGTCTCTTGGTGGGGTCTTTAGGGGTCTTTTTCGTTACACAAAATCAAGATTTTATTCAGATTCAGTTTTATTTGTAGATCTTGACCGCTGTACCAAGTTTTATGGCATTTGAACAAAGATTTTTTTTTTTTACATTTTTGCGAACATCATTTTTGGGTCAAAAGACCCTGAGCACTGCATGAGAGTTAAAGTTAATTTTTGCATTGACTATTTGATTCTTTTCTCATTTAACACAATAATAGATCATAAATATGCATTAGAAAAAATAGCAATGATCACAATACATTTTCTTTAGTGGGTAGTTTCTCACCCATATCTGGTGTTTAATTAAATTTTGATTAATTAATGTCCACATTGTGCAATTAAAATAAACATTTTAAATGATTGACAGCCCAAGTAATTGTCTGACAGTAATAAGTTAATGAATATGTTCTCTTCTTTGCAATTTTTTTTTAAAGTTAAAACAAATACAGAAAAATGTATTTTCTTTCCCCACTCTATTCCACAAATTTGTGGTAAAAGTAAAGGAAGATAATTACTCACTTTCCTTTTGTTACTGGTTGCCACAGCGGAATGAACCACCAATTACTCTGGCATATGTTTTATGTGGCGGATACCCTACCAGCCACATGAAAATAATTAAATAATTCACAATCCAATAATTAACACCATTAACAGTGTGATTAATATACAGAGCAGCATTTTAAACAAGTAAATATATAATAAATGAAAAAATTGTTTCTTAAGAAAACTTATTAGTTCAAAAAAACAGAAAGATAATAATATTAAAACACACGTATAAAAATAATAAAAAGAATAAACACAAAATAAATTTCAATCAAATGGTCTATGCAGCTATGTGAGCAAATCTGACTAAAACATTCAAATGTATGGTCTTTTTCTGACTTTTTTTGTATTAGTCAAAAGGTAGGACCTTTAGTGGTTTCCAAATTTTTTTTAAAGGTTTAAATGGATACTGTTTTTGACATTTTATTTTTTCTAATTTTAAATATAAAATCAAATTACAATGCCACATTGACATGTCCTTTCCAACAGTTACAACTTTTGGCAGGAGCAAAACATATGAATAAGCTCAGCTTTATCGCAACATCAAAAATAATTTATTTCTCTGCGTGAATGTGATTTTTTTTCCCCATCATATGTTGCTTTGTATTTTGTTCAGGTTTAAAAATTATAATGTAACATTTAGGGACAAATATGCAAAATAATAATCCAAAGGTTGAAGCTAAAATAGCAAAAATCTCAACAGCTACAGTATATTTCCCAGGAGAACTGACATAAGCTGGAATAAATGTGACCCATACAGCACAAAATATGAGCATACTGAATGTGATGAATTTGGCTTCGTTGAAGTTATCAGGCAGTGTGCGAGCCAAAAAAGCCAAAATAAAGCACAAGGCAGCCAGCAGTCCAATATAACCCAGAACAGCCCAGAAACCTATAACTGAGCCCAGACTGCACTCAAGAATTATCTTTTCCTTGTAATAGTTCATGTTTTTGTAGGGAAATGGGGAAGACATTGTTAGCCAAAGCACACATATAAGTACCTGTATAAGTGTAAAAGCAAGAACACTGAGTCGCTGTTGTGCAGGACCAAACCATTTCATGACATTACTTCCTGGAAGTGTAGCCTTGAAAGCCATTAACACCACTATTGTTTTCCCCAGAACACAGGAGATACAGAGGACAAAGGTGATCCCAAACGATGTATGACGCAACATACAAGACCACTCAGTTGGCCGACCAATGAATGTAAGTGAACAGAGGAAACACAGAGTCAGTGAGAAGAGCAGTAGGAAGCTCAACTCTGAGTTATTGGCTTTAACTATTGGAGTGTCCTTCTTGCTGTAAAACAAGATAGCCACCAGCACAGTTAATCCTACTCCGAACAGTGAGAAAAAGACTAGAACTATACCCATAAAATCTGTGAATGACAGGAACTCTACAACTTTTAACACACATTTGTTTTTCTCAATATTAGACCAGTATTCCCCTTGACACTGCTTGCAGTTATTTGAATCTGGAAAGGAAGTTGTAATCAATATAGTTAGAGACCAAAAAAGTCAATTATGAACTCCTTTGAAAAGAAACTGCATCTTTAACAGTAAAATCAAAAAACAAAAAGACCAGCTTACCAGTTTTCTTTGTAGTGTTGAGATGAACTGAAGCTTACCCGTTTCATTACTGATTTCTCCTTCTGCACATGGAATACAGTCATAACAGCAGACAGGTCTTCCTTTCTGTGAAGCCTTCCTGGTGCCTGCAGGACAGCTCTCACTGCACACAGACCTCGGTCTCTACATATATAAATACATAGAGTATATACATACATATATATATATACATATAGTTTAGATGCAAAAACCTATAAAAGCCATTTGATATTTTCTTCTAAAATTAGCATTTTCTCTGACTCCTGTATGTAGGCTCAGTAATTTTACTTTTGTAGTGTTCATTCATTGCGTCTTAAGAGAAATAACTGAACATAAGCACAGGAGGCTGAGAAAAATGCTCATTATAGGAAAACATTTCAGACGGCATTTAGAGGTTTTTGCAAATGAACTCTTCATATATACTTTCTGTTGTACCCTAGCAATTTGAAATAAGAACTTTGAAAAACTGCACCTAAGGTTTGTCTAATCTATTACAAAACGTTTATTGACATTTACCTCAAGTTGCCCTCCAGACCAAATGATATTTTTTGTGTTAAGCATAAAGCTTTGGTCAGGTGGCAGTGAGGCATCAAAGTAACCCACTTTTTTAAACTGAAAAGATCCATCAGAGTCCTGCTGCCAGTTCACAACTTCATAATGGGCTACTGCACCACCAGTGCTGTCAAACCACACACGATCTCCAAATTTTAAGGTAAAATTAACATTTTTTAGAGCTTCAACCACCTATCAAAAAATAAATTAATAAAAATAACAATCCAAAGACAACATAAGTAATAATGAAAAAGTACATTACCATGAAGCATGGTTTCCTTTACCTGCTGTGGTTGCATTGACAAGCTTTTCTCACAACCTTCTTTTTCTTTGCACATTAATAGATTATGCAGTGAATGAGCCACAGCATAAACTGCTTTGTAGACATTGCTTGCATATCTTTGTTCAGGTATATCTTCATTGTAGTTTTTTAGAGAAAATAGGTCCTGATAACTGCTGCAAGTTAATGCATATTGAGAAGAATTTCCCTCAGTCGTTAAACATGGAAAATCTCTTTCCCAAAATGCTTTTATAACATAATCTGCAAATCCTTCAATAATGATTTTTCTAAATGCAAACCCCAGTGATCCTCCCAGCACATGAAAACTCTTTGAAGTGATCAAACTCTTTGTAGTTATCCATCCCTCCCCTCCGATCACTTGGAAGCCTGTGATATTCTGAATGCTAAGCTGATCAATAAGTAAGCCCATCTCAACAAGTGAAACAAAAGCAACAATAACTTTTGCTGTGCTTTTTTTAATAGTCTCTACAGCTTTTTTTAGTTTTTCTGGCTCTGTTCGGTAAAATTTCACGGAGTACTCAACACAAATCCCCTCCTTCTGAGCTGTATTTAGAAATATAGCCATAACATTGTTGCCATAATCATTGTCACTGTTCACAGTTCCAACCCAAGACCAGCCAAAGTGCTTGACTATAAAAGCAAGTGCTCTGCCTTGGTGGTAATCACTAGCAATAGTCCTGAAGAATGATGGATATATTTTTCTGTTGCTCAGACATTCACATGAGGCTGAGTGACTTATCTAGGAGGGGGGGGAAGTGTATGAATGGAGTTGGTTTAGTCTGATGTATTTTTTCCCCATTTTATTATTACTTACCACTGGAATTTTAAACGGTCCTGTAGTTTTTGACAGAATGATTGTAGCGGATGACTCTGTTTCTCCTATAATAGCATGTATTGGTGATTCTCCATTACAAATTTTATCTGCTGTAAACTCTGGTCCATTCATCAATGCCATAGTTGCACTCATAGCAGACATTCTTGAACTACAGGTGTCATAAATTCTGTATCCAATAGAAACATTTGGAAGCAATCTTTCACTTCTGTTAATCTCTTCAATAGCAAAAATCATAATTTGAGTCATCCGGAAATCCCTTAAATTCACACTGTGAAAACATTAGATCATTGCAATTAGATAAAAAAAGATATTGGTTACTAAACAATAAACATTGTTGTTTGCATTCATTGGCTTGAAACAGTAATATCATAGATTTTGTAACTTTTGTTTTATAAAAACAATGATTAGATATCATACATTTTCCTTTACATTATCTTATCTATTGTTTTTAATGTAACAAACCTGGAGCATGACAGAAGCTGAGGTTTTTCTGTAAACTGAAAGGAAGGTAAAGTTTCTTTACTAAGAATTGCAAAAAGTGCTCCAATGATTATGTCCCCATCCTTGGAAAATAGCGGGTACTTGGGGTCTCCCATCGTTTGGCAAAGAGCGTTTCCAGCTTTTGTATGAATTAGAGGGAAATGTAGGGATATATAAAGGAAAAGAAGCATCACAAAGATTGAGCTTAACTGTGACTGCCAAATGCAAATGGCTTGATACATTATTTGCATTAATATACACATACTATAATGAGTATGGGTGAATAATTGTGAATGTAGCCAATAAACTCATAGGGCAGGGCATGAATCAAGTCAGTCACATCTTACATGTTATTTGTTTATACGTTTTCTGTACATGCACACCAGTGGCTTTAATGGGCATTTTAGTATTCATGCTTTAATTTTCCTTCGGCTAAGTCCCTTATTCATCAGGGCATTTTGGTATTATTAAAGAAATTTAAAATCACATTAAGTGCCCACATTTCATGGATTTACCAGTCCATGAAAACCACTATTTTCTGTTTCAAACTTTCGCATAGTATCTTTGGGTTATAATTACATTAAAAAGTAAAATACAGATTTTGATATTTAGACTTATTATAAAAAAACTATTGTTTTCCTTTTTTTCTCCAAAGTGCAATAAATTAATTTAATATAAAAATACATTTTCATATTGAAACTGCTGAAGACACACAAAAAAATAAGTTGATCCAAAAATATGGCAGCCTCTGAACTTACTAATACTAATCTTATATACAGAACAAAAAATACATTTAATAAGTCATGGTTTATTCATTTACATTAATTTAGTTAACTAGGTTGTTTTAACAAAAACATTATTGGTAAAAATAAAAAGACATATTATTCATATTATTCACACTGTGAAGTAAAAATCACTTATTAAAATATCGCTTTTATATTACTTGGGTGATCTTTGGTATGTGTTTGTGACCTCCCTATTCTCCTGCATATCACTGCAGTCAAACTTGGAAGGCAAGGGTAAACGTTCAGGCATCAGCTGCAAAATATATTAGTCATGACACCATATAATCATGCATTCTTGATTGTTGTTTTTCTATGTTGTGAAGGGGTGAAATTTGTTTTAACTGTTGATCATCAGTTGGCACCATTAACCCTTTATATATGCTATGGAATAGAACAGCAAATTATAGTGTGCATGCATAAATAAACTTACTATGTTTACTATGTTCTGAGAGCAGAGGTGCTTGTTTTAATTTTCTCAGACATATCAAGGTAAGTGTGCAAAGGTCTCTCTTTCTCTCTCTCTCTCTCAAACACACAGATACACGCACACACACACACACACACACACACACACACACACACACACACACACTGTACTTCATATAAAAGCCAAAAAACTAAGCTTTTTTGCACTATAACGGATAATCAACAGTAAAAACGACTTTTTACCACTTCCAACAGGGAAAACCACCAACAACCAAGAAAGCATAATAGATTCTATGCAAGAACACTGCTGACCTGTTTACGTTAGAATCTCAGCCAGTGTGTTTACTTCCGCATAGCGTGTTCTACTGCAAATTGTAATAGCAGCAAAACCCAGATGCGTCAGAGCATGGCAAGAAAGGTTTAACCCAAGTGGATGAGGATCGTGTTCCAGTGGATGCCCAGCATCTGGAACATGACTATTGTTCAGTTACAGAACCCACGGCAGTTGTTAATGCACTGGATCAGGCCGACAATCTCCGTAGAACCTGTTCAAAAGGTGGATGTCAGTGTTCATCCGTGTCATCGTTTGTTGTTGTCACGTGCCTTTTGTCTTCCTCCCGCCACCGTCATTGTTAATCTGTTCCACCTGTGTTCATCCCTT
>CAIGQW010052771.1:943255-971941 GCA_903798125.1 Danio choprae | reverse complement strand
TTGTGAAATGAAGTAGAAGTTGGGTCGAGGCAGACTAATTTCTTACAACCCACAGACAGGCAATTTGGTTTTCCGTAGAGAGGTGTTTCTATGTTGATAACCTACCTACTGCAGATGAATCCCGGAGCTTGATTGATCGATTATGGAGTATACTTTTTGAAGCAGGATTTAAAATTCACCAGTGGGCCTCCAATGTTCCTACATACTGTGGTGAGTTGCCTACCTTCCAAAGTCTGAGCTGCAAGTCTGGAATTGTGGTTGACACAGGAGAAGTCTCATGTTCCTGAATCAACGCTAGTTCTAAGCTGGAACTGGCAGTTTTTCTTATAAGAACTGACCTGTGATTTATAAGACTCCAACTTTAAGGAACATCTATAATGTTCTAGCTACCCAGTACAACCCCAGTCAGTCAGGATCTCCGAGGGGATGCTCATTCGGCTGCATAGAAGAGCTCCTCATAAAAGAGAAAGAAGTATGTGCTCGTGCCCCCAAGCGAACTTCGGCAGCGGCCCCACCAGGTCCAGTCCAATCCGATCGAAGAGTACTTCTATGATGGGTAAAGGTATTAGAGGGCTGGGGGGAGGCTAGTGTGGAGTTGTCTTCTGGCAGACTGGGCATGCAGTATCTTTTTACCTCCGCCTTCAACCCAGGCCAGTGAAATCAATCTCAAATTCTTTGGGTGGTGTTTGCGGCCCCCATATTTTTCTCTACTCGCAGGTCCGCAACACAGTACAGCAGACCGTGTTCAATAGCAAAGTATGGGAGGGGGTGAGGCACTGGTAGTCTGTCCTTGTGGACAACAGGGTGACTTTCCCTTTCTTGCTGATGACAGGGTGAGTAGAGCTTCAAACTCTGGCCAATCTCGACCAAGGAGGAGGGGAATGGGGAGGTCAGTAACCACCCCCACTTCAAGAGACCACGTGCCTGGACTGTCTGCTATTGCGATCTGTTGTGCAGGAACATATCTTGTATCACCATGAACACACGTAATTGGTGTAGCTGGTTGGCTGGCACCATGCCAGGCTGTATCAACGTGATTGAACTCCCGGTGTCAAGAGTGGCGACCATTTAATAGAACTTGTCTTGCCGGTGCGCCGTAGGGAACTGTTTGGTGCACAATGCAACCAGCCAGCCAGGGGCGTTCCACAGGAGTCACTGGGTCGGTTGGCATGGGTTTGTCCACCAAGCTCGGGACCATCAGGAGGTACCCTCCCCCAGTCACCAGTGGTTCACCCTCCGGGGCTGTGCAGCACCTCTCTCTCCCATACCGCGGGCCAATGTCGCTTCTACCAGTTCCACCACCTCCACTAGGGTCGTCAGACTTACCAGGTTCTTCATAGTCACTGGCCCTCAGGCGCATGGGGGCAATAACATCAAAGGACTAGACATGTTGACCAGAACTGTTGTGCAGCGCTCACAGGGGATAGCCCCACCGAGCCAGAATTTCTCGCTTCAGAGCCTCATGGTCATCATTGTGGGGTGTTTCTACAGCATAATAAGCCCGCTGTGACTCCCCAGATAAGAATGGAGCTATAATCTTCACCCAATCAGCTATTGTCCAGACTTCTCTCTTAGCTATCACTTCAAAAGTGTGTAGATATGCATCAATGTTATCCCGATCAGCTGAGCCTTGTGAGGCCGAGGTGCGTGGCTCCGGGAGCAGGACTCGCTCTGCCAGCTGCAACAGCTTCACATCTATCCTCCTGTTTAGCTTCTAGCTGTTCAGTGAAGACCTGTTGTCATGTGGAAATCTTGTAAGGTGGCATAAGACTGCCTCCATGGCTGTAGCCGCTTTGCTGTTCCCGTAGCAAAGAATCAGAGGCGAGGGGGGAGGAAAGTGGCCAGAAAGGAAAGTGATGACAAGCAAGTTCTTACACTCCTATGATTAGTAACACGCTCAAAAGAAAGGGCTGTGATTGGCTCTAATGCTCTGGTGCTGTTCACCGATGAGTGACACAGATAAACGGCAGTGGTGATTACAGCTGATCCATGATAGACACGGAGGAGAAAACTCGCTCTGCAGACAACGCGCTCGTGTCTGTATCCAGAAGTAGCACTGTAACAGTCGAGAGGAGAAGAAAGTTACCTTATGACAACAGGTCAAAGGGGCCACAGTGAGAGAGAAATAAAGTTTACTTTCATTTTCTCTATAACAGTGACACAGGGCTTCTGCTGTAACTTCAGTGTCAGTGAAAGACTGTCCAGAAAACACACTCGCAGTGAATTGTGCACAGTTTCTGCGTTTTTTTAACCAGCGCCTCCAATGTCTTATGCTTATATCGTTAATATATATGTGAAAGTCACTTGTCAAATTTTATTTTAGAGACCAGGCATGAGGTTCAGCTATGTCATCTTCGTTTTCTGTGACTGATTCAGGCTCAAACTGATATGGTTTCACTTGACATTGTTTACACAAAATAGCATGTGCTAGTAAGAGGCACAATGTATCCTGGTGATGCGGAGCCATTCCGCGAATAGAGCTGGATTAGACAGGAAATATTTCCTTTTGTATCCTGTGAAATACAGTAATTGTACATATGGTTTCTAGGTGGCAGTATGAGTACATTTGTATTCATATGTGGATATAATGAATTCCTGATTGTTTGGCGTTAGCCTGGCCTCTTATTTGTTTGTTTATTTGTTTTGGTTTTCAGATTTAGTCTAAATGTTAAAAATTTGACATTTGTTGACATTGCTAAAACCATAATTCTCATCATGCATTGCATGAGAATAAGAAGGGGGTTTAAAAATGTTAAATATAAATGAAATATTATTTTAGCCTGAGGATGGCTAAACAATATGCATAAGACTATGCACACTGCTATTACCAGAGGTGGAAAGTAACGAATTACATTTACTTATTCATGTTACTGTACTTGAGTAGTTTTTTTGTGAATTTATACTTTTAGAGTAGAGTAGTGTTTAAAATGTGTAATTTTACTTTTACTTAAGTATGATTTGACTAAAGTATTGCTACATTTTAAATCATATCCGTAAAAATAAATATACAAAGTAATGCTCATTTTAAATTTTAGCCATGTTTGTGCCCTTATAGGCGTAATTTGGAACTTTATGATGCAGAAAAATAAATAACGTGTGGAAAGTTTAGAATGCTTAGAATAAAAGCATCTTCAATCCGTTGTTTAATTTATTCATGTAATGTTTTCGCTTGTTAGACGATAAACCTCATTAGACACAATGGCAATGCAGTCAGTATAGCCTAAAATGATCGTAAACTGCACACAAATTTGGAAGAACTAACGCTAAAGTCTGATAATTTCTTCAGAAGATTATCTAAGGCTTACATATTTCCTACTCTTAGTGGTGCACATCCCGTAGTGTGCATTGTATATGGTTGCCATAACAGCTTATGACGTGTGTATATATATATATATTCGGAACAAAACAAAACAACACGGCCAAAACAGTATGTGGTCATGATGCAACTGTGGCTTGCGCATGTTGTCTGAAACTCTTCACTGCACTTGATCCACGATATAAAAGTCATTATTATGCGAAAATAAAGCAGGCGCACTTGATATGATCAAGGATGGATCCACGATGGATGCGGGGAGACTTCTTTCCCATCGCACGTGCAAGCATTCCTGAAGCAGCACGTGGGCAGCACATAGGTAGCGCAGAGGCAGCACGCAGGCGTTTGCCTTTCACACTGGCTGCATTAGCAGTGCGCACCTGATCGGTGGCTTTTGTACAGATAAATCTCTCTGCCTATTATAGTTACCTATTTATCTTTATATATAAATACACTTTCTATTTTTACTTTTCATCTGCACCAAGGCCCGCGGCAACATCTCATGCTTTTTCCTTAACCTGCAACACTTTATTTTACAAATTATATAAATCATAAAGAACTGTATGCTTCTCAAGCTTTATGAGAAGTGTCATTCATGTCTTTGGTGCACTCAGAGGACAATTGCTTGTGATAACATTTAATTTTGCTTTTGGTTGTCAGCATGATGAAGGCCAAGTTGAATGTAGTTGGATATAGTTATAATGATATACATAATCAAACTAGTGTGCAACTTAAGAAAAACTGATACAAAAACTGTTTTAAATTTGGTTTGTAGTTTGGGCCCAAATAAATATTTGTTGCATTTTTTATATTTTAAGTTCATTTGATTGAGTATATAAAAATCAGTGGATATTATTGATGCATTTATTGGGTAAAATAAAATTACTACCTTTTACTGTAATAAGTCCCCATCCCAAGAAGTGATTAAAGTTAGTACACAGTCAGCCATACATGCAAATATATATATGTTTAATATTAAAGAGAAAAGATGTCAAATGATTAGATTTCTGTGTGGAGCACTGGCTGTTGTCTCCTTGTGCAATACTTTTGAAAATTTAGTTGTACATCTGTGGTTATTTTGATTAAAGATTAAATAATACATAAGTAGTGTAACTGTCAGGTTCTGTGTTGTGTTCCATGTGCTTATGCTTGTGTTATGTGATTTCCCAGTGTGTTCCATGTGCTCCTGTGTTTTTCCATGTGCATCTGTTGTGATCATGTGTTTCCTGCCGTTTCTTGATGTTCATTAGTTTCACCTGTGTTCCTCACCTGTGTGTTATCAGTTCCATTAGTTCTTGTGTATTTATACCCCTTAGTTTGGTTTAGTGAGTTGTGTGGTCTCATACGTCATTCTGTAATGTCTACCCCCATGTCTTTCCTGAATGTCGAGATTTAATTTTTTTTCCTCCCCAATGAGTGCTTTGTCTATGTGGTTTGATAATTCCTGCGATTCCAGTCCATTTATGAGTGTGAGAGAGAGAGAGAGGAGTCGTGACAGTGACTCATTTCTGAGATATTAATATTTCAATGTATCTAATTACAAAAATTTAAAAAAAAAACAGTAACTAGTAATATTCAATGTATTACATCTTGGAAGTAACTTGCCCAATTGTGTTCGTAACATAGCTAATGTTTGTTAGTACCAGGATTATATATTAAATTGTCTATGCACATTTTAGCTAACATAGCAGACGTTGCATTAGAAATTGTGAATTTGTTTAAAATGTTAAATAGGATAATCTGCAAAATATTTTAAGTAGTTATATCATTTTTTGTAATTGGTTTTTAATTTTTAAAGTTGCTTATACAGATAATAACAACTAATTGGAGATTTATATCTTTATATCCTCTTGTCCCTTTTGAGAAATAGTTACTCTTTACCCATGAGTACATTTTAATGAGTTAATTTTACTTCAGTAGATTTATAGACATGTAACTTTTACTAAAGTAAATATTGTTTTGAAAGTAACAATACTTTTACTTAATTAGAATATTTTATTACTCTCTCCACCTCTGGCTATTACCAAGGTATAATATGTTCAGTTTCTTTACTTTTAACACAACCTGTTATTAAGCAAATTAGTATTGTCTTGAAAGTGATGAAAAAAAAAAAAAGAAAAAAAAAAAAAAGATATTAAGCGATCCTTACAGGAAACTATATAAAATATTGACACTACTTAAATAGGACACATTTGTATTAGCACAAATCTTTATTATTATTATTTTTGTCTATATTATGTTTAATTGTTTAACAATTGATTCATGTGAGACTAATGTACATGATGTATAAATCCAACATACTGTTTCAGTGTGTTTCTTTCCCTTTTCATTTTTAAGACCAAAATAAAATAATTTAAAAAAAGGTTAGCCATTTTTTGCAATTTGTTGCAACAATACACAGTTGTATTCATTGTCTTTGTTGATTAGAACAATGTAGCCCCATGATGTTATTTATTTTAAGATGGTGTATGTTCCAGCTGGGCTTTAATGAATGGTTTCTTATTTGAGCTTTACTTGGTTTGTGAAATTTACTCCCTGGTGTATTTAATCTTATGTCTCATGACTCATAGTTTTAAGGCTGCTAAGTGTCATAGGAAAGTATCATAAAACTGAGACCCACTAGCTTTGTTGTGGGCAAAAAAAAGTGTATATAGTCAATGTTGTTTGAATTCCTTATTACAGCATGAGTGCTAAAGACTGCAAGTTGTTTTTCCCATCATATGTTGCTTTGTATTTTGTTCAGGCTTAAGTAGTATAATAAAACATTTAGGTGCAAAAATGCTAACTAATAATCCAAAGCTTGAGGATAAAATGGCAAAAATCTCCACAGCTACAGTAAATTTCCCAGGAGAACTGACATAAGCTGGAATAAATGTGATCCATACCGCACAAAATATGAGCATACTGAAAGTGATGAATTTGGCTTCGTTGAAGTTATCAGGCAGCTTCCGAGCCAGAAAAGCTAGAAGAAAGCACAGGACAGCCAGAAGGCCAATATAACCAAGCACAGCCCAGAAACCTATAGTATTACCCAGACTGCACTCAAGAATAATCTTTTCCTTATAATATTTCATGTTTTTATATGGAAATGGGGGAGATATTGTTAGCCAAAGCAAACATATAAGTATCTGTATAAGTGTAAAAGCAAGAACACTGAGTCGTTGTTGTACAGGACCGAACCATTTCATGACATTACTTCCTGGGAGTGTAGCCTTGAAGGCCATTAACACTACTATTGTTTTCCCTAAAACACATGAGATACAAAGGACAAAAGTGATCCCAAATGCTGTGTGTCGCAACATACAGGACCATTTAGTTGGCTGACCAATGAATGTGAGAGAACAGAGGAAACACAGAGTCAGTGAGAAGAGCAGCAGGAAGCTCAACTCTGAGTTGTTGGCTTTTACTATGGGAGTGTCCTTTTTGCTGTAAAACAAAACGGCAACAAGCATAGTTAATCCTGCTCCAAACAATGAGAAAATGACTAACACTATACCCATAACTTCTGTGAATGACAGAAACTCTACAGCCTTTATAACACATCTATTTCTCTCAGTGTTAGACCAGTATTCCCCTGGACACTGCTGGCAGTTTATTGAATCTGGAAAGGAAGTTGTGATCACTAGTTAGAGACCAAAAAGACATTTATGAACTCCTTTAAAAAGAAATTGGATCCTTACAAGTAAATAAAGAAAACAAAAAGAGCAACCTGTCTCATTACTGATTTCTCCTTCTGCACATAGGATACAGTCATAACAGCAAACCGGTCTTCCTTTCTGTGCAGCCTTCCTGGTGCCTGGAGGACAGCTCTCACTGCACACAGACCTTGGCTTCTACACAGAAAAATCCAGCATTATATGCAGTATAAATTATGCAACAAACGTGTTGTTCATTGTTTGTTCATGTTAGTAAATAGATAAACTAATATGTGGAATGTGTACCCAATGTTATTGTCAATTACCTCCAGCTGTCCTCCAGCCCAGACTATGTTTTCAATGTTAAGCTTTAAATTCTTGTATGGAGGCATCATAGCATCATAGTATCCCACTGATTTGAACTGAAATGATCCATCTGAGTCCTTCTGCCAGTTTACAACTTCATATAGTGCCACTACGCTGCCAGTTCTGTCAAACCATACACTATCACCTGACTTTATTGTGAAATTTATATTTTTCAAAGCCTCGACCACCTAGAAAAAGACTTTGTGTAATTTATATTTTTCAAAGCCTTATCAACATAGATATTTCAATATATATCATTGCCCTTTATAAATTACCTTCTGTGGTTGTATTGTCAGACTTTTCTCACAACCTTCTTGTTCTTTGCAGTTAAGTAGGCCATGCAATGAATGTGCTACTGCATGAACTGCTTTGTAGACATTGCTTGAATATCTGTGTTCATTCACATCTTTATTGTCATTTTTCAGAGCAAGCAGATCCTCATACCTACTGCAAATCAATTCATAACGAGAATGATTCCCATCACTCTCTGAGCATGGAAAAGCTGTATTCCAGAAAGGTTTCATAACATATTCAGCAAACCCTTCAATATATATATATTTTGTTGCAAACCCCAGTGAACCTCCCATTGCATGAAAACTGTTTGAAGTGATATATGTATTTGCAGTTATCCATGGTTCCACACCGATCATTTGGATGCCTGTAATGTTCTGAATACTTAATTGATCAATAAGTAAGCCCATCTCCACAAATGAAACAAATGCTACAATTACTTTAGCAGTGCCTTTGTTTATAGTGTCAACCACTTTTTTTAGCTTTTCTGGTTCTGTTCTGTAGAATTTAACAGAGTATTCCACACAAATTCCCTCCTCGTCGGCTGCTTTCAGAAATATGGCCATCCCATTGTTTCCATAATCATTGTCACTGTTCACAGCGCCGACCCAAGACCAGTCTAAATGCTTAACTATATAGACAAGTGCTCTACTCATGTGGTAATCACTAGAAATAGTCCTGAAGAATGAAGGATAATTTTTCCTATTACTGAGACATTCACATGATGCTGAATGACTTATCTGGGACAAAAAGGAAACACAAAACTGAACATGAACTTAAAACAGTCGTCAGCTTTCCGATGTCAATCATTTAGTGTTACTTATATTTACCACTGGAATCTGAAAAGGTCCTGTTGTTCTGGACAAAACTATTGTGGCAGATGACTCTGATTCTCCTATGATAGCATGCAGCTGTGACTGTCCATTGCATCTATCCTCTGTTGAAAACTCCTGACCATTCATCAGTCCCATAATTGCAGTCATGGTGGACAACCTTGAACCACATGTATCATAAATCTTGTAGCCAATAGAAACATTTGGGAGCAAACTTTCACTTCTATTAATTTCCTCAATGGCAAAGATCATAGTTTGCGCCAGCCGAAAATCCCTCAGATTCACACTGTGGAAACATCAAATCTGTAAATAGCAGCAAAGTGAAAAAATAGGCATGAAGTGAAAAGTTAAATTTGTTTTTACATATTCATATACTGTTGATAGTTGTAATTATTTGTCAAATCAGTCAAAAAACATCACCTTTAATTTTTTCCAAAAATGTCTAATGTAACAAACCTGGAGCATGACAGAGGCTGAGGCTTTTGCGTGAACTCAAATGAGGGTAATGTTTCTTTTCTATGGATTGCAAAAATTCCTCCAATGCTTACATCTCCATTCTTTGAAAACAGTGGGTAATTGGAATCCCCCATTATTCTACAAAGAGAGTTTTCCACCTTTGTATGAAGAAGATGGAAAAGCAAGATTGTGTAAAGAAGAAACATCTCAGACTGAGCTCATATGCACCTGGCAAATACAAATAATCTCATACAGGATTTGCACATTTATAGACATAATTAATATGGATGAGTGATTTTGAGCATAATTAGTGATCTCAATGGGTGGGATAAGAGTCATGTCAAGCAGAAGGGAAAAAAGATAAAAAAAAACATGACATGATCTAATATATAAACTGTAATCAGTTAAAATAATCAGTAATTCTGATTAAGAATATTAGTAAAAAATGTTTTTTTTTTATATATATAGAAGTGGGCACTGGCAATGCACGTTTCTTCACGTGTCATGCTGCATTTTTCAGCAAAGGTTTTCATTTATTACATTTTTGTGCTTTACGCAATATCTACCAGGTGATTTTCCATTGTCAGGCCAGTGCGAGTCAATGCCCCCCCAAATCGAACAACCCACCCAGGGGTGTGTTTCTGAAAACCATCGTTAAGTAACTAAGGTCGCAAGTTCCATATTTATAATAAATAAATATAAGGAAAAACATAGCTACTGGTCAGTTTAAGATATTCCATAAAACACCTTATCGGCTAGGAGTCTTTTTTGCTTAAGATTGCCCTTATGTTTCCCTTTTAAATTAAAAGGTGTTGTATAAAATAATAAAGTCGTTTTAATTTAATAAATGATATTTCTTTGCTGCGTCTTCCTTGATGTTTCAATAACGCATAATAAACTTTACACCGTATTAAAGCCACAGCAGCCAGTAACTTTCAGTTGTCGAGTGTTTGTCACATTTAAAAGGTGTGTTTGTGTATAAAACATGCACATTTGATGCATGTATACGTGTGTGAGAGACAGGGCGAAAGAGCGCTTGCTTAACAGCTTTGCCGCGAGCGGCTAGGTTTCTTTCTTTATTTTGGAGATAATACAAATATGAATACAACAGAAAGACATAAAACTTTCAATTGTCCACGACACAATAGTGTCATAGATCAAGATAAAATAGCTTAAGCTATATTAAAAACCTTTAAAGAATTACAAATATTGGATATAATAAAAAAAATTACATAAATAAACCAATATAAAACAAACAAAAGCTGTCACAATTTAGGTATATATAATATAAATTAATTAAACCAATTTAAGCCATTTTGAACTTTATTTTTACAAAGGCCTATCTGATTTATTTATTTTTTTTGTTATTTTCTAAAAACAATAAACAATGGAGGAGTTTTGTAATATTATTTCTAAAGTTTTTGGATACGATGATATTAATCAAATCATGCAAACAGAGCTTTTTTCTTAATTTGTTTGGTGAGCAAAACTATCAGAAACTACCTTTATTTTATTTTCTGTCATTCAGTCCTGCACTGCTTTACAAACGGATTGGGAATAACTGCACATAAAAATTGTGTTCTATGTCCTCAAACAAGTGTTTATGTTTTTATATGACATAGTAACATTTAAAAATGAAAATGTAGAGCTTTATTAGAAGATTTAATATTTTAAATCGTACTTATATTGCTTTAGGGAGAATCAGTGGAGATATTCAATTCAATTCAAGTTTATTTATATTTATATATATATATATATATATATATATATATATATATATATATATAGCGCTTTTTACAATGTAGATTGTGTCAAAGCAGCTTAACATGTTCTAGTAAAGTCCAGATTTCAGAGTTTAGTTCAGTTCAGTTCAGTGTGGTTTAAGTTTTTAAGTTTCACTGCTGAAAGTTCAAATACTCCCGATCCGAGCAGGCCAGTGGCAACAGTGGCGAGGGAAAAAAAAGCTTCACCAATTGACTAAGTAAAAGGAAAAAAAAACCTCGAGAGAAACCAGGCTCTGCTGGGCATGATTATTTTTCTTCTGGCCAAACTTCCTGTGTGAAGCTGCAGTCTAGGCGCCGGGGGCTGGGGAAGCTGGACGTCCATCGTGGAAGCTGCAGGTGGGTAGGGCAACGGCGGGAGGTCAGGCTGGCCCACAGGATCAAGCGTAGACTTGTTTGTCACTGTGGCCTTTCAGGAATTAGTCTCATGCACTCCATTCCTCCATGACCACCACAGCATCAGCTTGGGATAGGGCCTGGTCCAGGACACCTTTGGATCATCTCTTCACAGGTCTAGGATCGCATCAATGGTGCTGCACAGTCTGTAGGGGCCTCGGGATGAGTATCCCCATGTGGAAATAGAAAACAAAGAAAAATATTTAGCGTAGCTGCTGTTTATAGTGTATTTAAACCAGATGCAAAAAAATGGATTGTTATAGATGAAAATAAGAATTATATGAACAGATATGCTGTTCTGTAATATTTAACACTACTTTTATCAAATGTATGATAGGCTACATTTTTTTTCTAAAAATACGATATAGGCTAGCCTATATTTTAATACTTGCTCTGTCCTGAAACACTTAACAGTTTCCTTTACTTAAGATAACCGAATAATCATCCTTAAAATATTCTCTTACATAAAGAGGAATTACCTATTAAGTGTCATATATCCTAGGGAAAAATGAATATGTTTTAGGTCTCTCCAGAGCATTTAGGCTTATTTATTTAGAGTTATTACCGGATAAATTCTGTGGTTTTAAATTATGGATGGTGCACTGGGTCATTCCTCTGTTTGTGACGAGAATACTTGATGTACAATGCCAACAGTCGGTCGGCGAGTAAACGAATATAATAGATGAAAATACATCTATTACACCTACTGAAAATAGGCCTATGAGTATAGACATATAATGTAATCATGTACAGTAACATGTAATTTGCATGTTTCGGTTGTCTCCATTTTAATCGTTGTGCTTTATCTGCCTGATTCTTATTTGACTTTCCATTGAACTGGTTGGGTTGTGTGACGTGTGATTCGGGGACCGTTCTGGGGGTGGGGATTGTGTGCTGCGATGCGAGCTATTGGCTCGACAGTGGAAACGCGACATGATTTCGGCCTCACTGCCCAAGCTTAAACAATTATTATTATTATTTTCTTTTGTGGCATCATGCTAGCTATTTCATATCCATTGTGATGTAGGGTTATTTCTTTATTTGATGTCCCATCAATATTTTTGTCAGTGTTCTGTCGTGTCATGTGCTTCTGTTGTCATCATGTGATCCCTTTGTTCTGTTTCCCGCCATCGTCAGTGTCTATTTGTTTCACCTGTGTTCATCCCTTATGTCTCATTAGTTTAATCATCCCCCTATCTATTTATACCCTTCCGTGTGTATCCTTCATGGTCCGGTATTGTATCATCTACACCTCATTGTCCTGTGCCTTTGTATCCAGTAAGTGTTTATCAATAAATCCGTCTTTTGTTTAATATCTGTCACACCCCCTGCACGTTCTGTCAGCCCCGATCACCAGTCACACTCTCCAGCCACTACACAACGCACTCACTCACCTGATTACTAATCACGCACACCTGTTCACTCATCACACTCACCTGCTCCAGTCATCACCACCGCACTATATAGTCTCACCCTCTCCAATCCTTCATTGTCCGGTATCTTCTTCACATGGTCGCAACTCTCTCTGTCTGCTCATCTCGATCATCCGCCAAGGCTATCTGTGACTCGTCTTACCCAGAGACTAACCCCTGTCATCGGCTTGCTCTACTTAAGGGAAGTGAC
The DNA here is from genome assembly GCA_903798125.1 of Danio choprae. Classification (NCBI taxonomy): domain Eukaryota; kingdom Metazoa; phylum Chordata; class Actinopteri; order Cypriniformes; family Danionidae; genus Danio; species Danio choprae. Next base: position 959,247 of record CAIGQW010052771.1, on the reverse strand, counting down.
TCTATTGAACTGTTTGCATGCACCACTCGGTGCGAAGATATACTTGTGTTTAATAAACACTGTGTGAACGATATCCTTGTCTCTGCCTTCTGTGACCCGTGACAATATTGTGTTCCCGTCTCATCATTTCTACCAGCAAGATGTTACAGAATACCGGACAAAAAGTAGCGGCGAGTTTTTTTTCACCCTCGTGTTTCTTTGGACCCCATCCACTTTCCCGTGTTTCTTCACCTCCTGCTGGAGCAGGGGGAGAGCAGCCCTTAGGACCAGAGTCTAGCGACTGTGAACAGCTATCCGGGCGACGTGCTCTGCACACCCATCATCTCTCGCTGAGCACGATCGTCCGAAGATGGTCCTCAGAGCAACACCACCGCATATGTGGAGTGGACACTGGCGAGAAAAAGATTGCCAGTCACCGCCTTAATGAAGGAAGACCTCGTCAGTCCCACTCCCGACCCAGTGACCAGCCAAGCATCATCATCCACCTGCAAGGAGCGCTTGCCAGAGCCCATTGCAGACGGAGAGCCACCCCCAGCGCACAAGCCATCGCCATCTAGAGCGACAGAGCGGAATTGCGCTGAGATGGAGGAGCTCGAGTCACCGTCTGACCAGGTGTGTGAGCTGGCAACACCGCCGAAAGGGGGAGTCCTGGCCGAGATCCGCGAGAGTCCCGCCCACCCCCCCTCTACATATGGACAGCGGCTGGACACTGGGAGGTTACTCATTGACTTCTGGGGCTTTTTTAACCCTCTGCTGTTTCCAGACAGCAATAAATCTTCCAATCAACTGTTTCCAGACAGTCTTTTAATCTTCCTTTCAGAGGAAAACCCCAGCTCATGAGTCACGAGTAGCTTCCCACGGTCCCCCAGAACTGCAGCACTGCTGCAGTCAGCCAGCCCCCCAGCATGCCCTCAAGCTCCGGAAATGAAGCTCACTTGTGGGTGCTGCCTGCCAGCGTCGCCCTCTGGAGGGTGTCGCCCAGTGTCAGCTCCTCCAACCTCCGAGCTGCGGACTCCACCTCGGCCCTTCGACCCTAGGGCTCCACGTTTACTCACTCCTCCCACGTTTCTGTCCACCCACCAGCTCCACCAGGCTCCCTCGTCCCTCCGGCTCCACCTTGGTCAGTCGTCGCCCTTCCTAAGCCTCTGGACTCCACTCCTCTGGCTGCACCTCGTAGCACCGTCCTACCGGCTGCGTTGAGCTCCTCCTTCCCTCCAGCTACGCCTTGGTCCTCTGTCGCTCTGGCTCCGCCGCGGGCTTCCGGAACCCCGCCGTTGCCTTGCTTGGGTGAGCCGCCTGCTTCACCCGGCCCTCAGAGACCTCGGAGTCACCTTCGCCCTACGGCTCTCCGTCCCTTCCTTGGGCTCCACCGCCATCAGCTCCCTCGGTCGGCCCCCTGGAGTCGGCAACCACTCCTCCATGGTCCCACCCTTCCTCAACTGCGCCTGGGACCATCCTTCTGGCTGTGTCCTGGGTCCTCCTGCTCCAGCTCCCTTCCTGTTCCTCCCTAGATTCCTCCCTGGTACCCTCCCCTTCTACCCTCCCTCATTCTGTTGTTGTTGTTGTTTTGTGTTGAAGGCGCGAGGACGCCATTCCACGTAATGACAAAATCTGTCATCTAAATATCTAAATATAGGCCTATCATTTACTACAAATAGGCTAAATATCTAAATATCTTTTACATGCACACTAAAACACAATTTAAGAACAAACCTTGGATCAAAATATAAATAGTTAAAATAGGATGCACTTGGCTCTTAAACAATGAAAAAAGTTGCACAGAATGAGATGTTTATGTTTTTCTCGCTGAACCAGACATTTCTCTGTAGAGATATTGTTTGACTAATAGCCTATTGTCATTTATGTTTAAATGTTGTTTATAGCATTTAAAGCATATACATTTCATACACATTTATAAGCCGACTTTTATTTGTAGCTGATTTCTTTTTTTGTTGATTAAGATTGACATTTCACATAAATTAGGCAGTGTCCATTATGATCGTTTTTATTCTGTGTTAAATCAAAAACTTTTGAATGCAGTCTTTTAAATGCAACTAAAGATGTTATAATTGCATATTAAAACATATTTTTGGTATAATGGAGTCCCTACGCTAATGGGCCTTTGGTTTCTAGTTCGCTAAACTGCAGCAGCATTAAGCCCCCCATCCCCATTCTGCTTTTCGTATGCTAATGGTCCCTAGCCTTGGTCTACAGCCAAACTGGTTTGAGTTTGTTTTTCACTTCACACGTAATGTTAAAAATGATCAATTTGGAGGAAAATAAAAAATAAACAAATAAAAATGATCAATTTAAAAGTAGAACTCTGTGTCGTCCTGCTGCTTAAAAACAGTCTATTTAGGAAAACAAATATTATATTAGGTTTAGATTTTTATTATTATGATGTTGATAATTAATAGCAATAATAATTAAATTCTCCAGCTGTAGTTTTCTTATAAGGCCTACATTTTGTGCAGAAATGTATTAATCTCAATGTCATTAAAATCTTTAGTGTTCTGCCTCAGTGTTCTATTTGTATGGAACGAAAATGCAAATGAAGTATTCAATATACAATAAATATTTGGTATCACTTTATTTTAATGGTCTCTTTAACGCATTTTGTTGTTTAAGTTACATTGCATCTACATGCCAAGAAATTATCATTAGATTATAAGTAGACTGTTAGGTTGGGGTTAGGGTTTATGTAAATTGACATGTACTTGCAAAGTTTCTTGTAGTCAGTTAAATGTCTGAAGGAGCAGATATTAAGCAGACAGTCTACTAATACTCAAATGAGAATTATTTGGCATGTAGTTGCAATGCAACTTTTAGTCAACAAAATGTGCAATAGGGACCATCAAAATGAAGTCTTACGGAATATTTTTTTAAATAGTTATAATAGCTTGAGACGGCAAATATGATTAACCAGTGAAAATTAGCATTTATTTTGGGCCTCTCTAAGCCCTATTCCTTTCGAACGTTCCAACATCCACTATGAATGATTAATAAAAAATAAATAAATAAGGATATCTACACATGCAAATATATATTAAAAAAGTTCGTACTTTATTTACAAATTAGCCCATACAGTAGTCTATAGTGTGTGTGTGTGTGTGTGTGTGTGTGTGTTATTATGTGTTTGACATAATGCTTACTAATATACAAACATTTCTGGCTGACGATTTAAAATGGGAGACAAAGAACTGTTTTACCTTGCAAGCATACTGACTTTTTTTAAAATTAGATTTAGCCCATTCCACAATTCACACATTACTGTCTGGCTAGTATTGCACAAATATGTGATAAAACACTTTTAACTTCACTGATCAACAAAAAGCTGCAAAGACGTGGTGATACATTTTTTTATCGGTGAAGCTTGCTGTGTGCATTTGTCCTTAGTTTTGTGAGAGCGAGTACATTCACTGCGGTCACCCGCAGTCGGCTAAACTGCAGGTCATAAGAGTCGTTGCACATGTAAAAGTTTTGGAACGGAATTGGAATTGTTTTATTGAATGCATTCGTACAATAAAGTATCTGTTGATTTGTTTGTGTCCAAGCAAACATGGTGGGCGACACACACCACTTTGCAGGTACAGTCTGCAGGTACAGAGACTCTTAAAGAAAGCTTAAAGAATGATTTGCTGTAATACTTTTTAAATATAGCTCATATTAATATTACATTTTCATATGTGTGCATAATATTTCACATGCACAAACAAAAAAAAAAAAACTGGGCAGTTAATATTTTAAAGTTCTAAAAAACATAACAGTAATTTGAAGGACAAGCAAAAAACTGAACTGAAATGAAGTTCTGAAAAATAAAGTTGCAGGAGTTAATTTGCTCGCGGTGAAAGTCTTTGTATTATATTTTTTGAGAGGTATTTATTTTTATGCTTATAATGAAATAACATTTAACCCCCTAGAAGCATTCAAGTTGGAGGCTAGTCATAGCTACGTTTTTATATCATGATTTTTAGTTGATCCACAACATTTTGAAAATTTAGTTTTCAACATACAAACCATCATAAAAAAACTTAAAATATTCATGAATCATGATTAGCCTATCTAATTTCCTTTGCGCTTCTCCATGTGTGCACTGCTATATCAGTTCAGTATGTTACATAACTGCTCCCTGCTGGTCATGTCTTTCTTGTGACATTTTTTTGTGCGTCACCGCGTAACACTGCAGCATTGTGCGTCATCACGTTCATTCACTCGCACATTCTCATTTGTAGGATGTAGGATGTACACTTTTCTGTCAGTTTCCTCCCTTTTGAAAATAAATACATATGGGTGGAAATTCACTTTTTCTTTTAAATGTCTACATATAGTTCACAGACTTTTTTTGTATGAACACCTTTTTTTGTTTGAAAAGATTTTATTTATTTATTCATTTTAAAGTAAGGGATGTAGATTGTTCACCCGGGTGGCCCACTGTCATCTTTAATGCATCCGCTGCATAAAACATATGCTGGATAAGTTGACAGTCCATTCCACTGTGGTGACCCCTGATAAATAAGGGACTAAGCTGAAAGAAAATTAATGAACGAATATAAAATATCCCCATGGTTATAATCAATGCCAGAAATAGACTTATTTTTCACAAAGAGAGGCACAAGAAGGAACCAAATCAACAACAACAAAAAACAGTTGAACAATAGAGGTTACAGAGGAATTAGACAAGAATGTATAACTGAGGATTTGTCATATTAAGGCTAAAGGGCGCTCTCTCCCAGAAACTCCAAATACCAACAGAGACATAGAAACTCCCCATAGAGGTTGGCTGCTGAATAAACAGAAGATTGAACTGCATTAATTTAATCGTTATTATATGGCTATAAAAATGTGCGTTTCTAGGAAAGAGATCACACAGTCCATGGTGAAGTTCTCTTGCACATGATGAACATTACCTGGTGGGGGCAGTCATGATTCATTCTGTTTTTAGCCTTTGTGTCTGCTGAAGCCAATGTCCTCTATCGTGTGCTCACATGTCAGAACCACATTTTAAATAGGTTATGATGCTTATGTAAAAATAAAATATAAATAAAATAATAATGATTGCATTATTAATAGTTTTTTTTATATTATTTTACATGCATGGGTTTTACATTATACCAATGTAAGGATTTATCCAGCCTGCTTGTTATAAAGTTCACAATAAAATTTTAGTTTTGTGAATACTATAAATAACATAAAACTGTGTTAAAAATAAATTTGTATTAAATCATTAGTGGCATGTTAAACTTGATCCTTGGAAGCCTCTTGCTGTCACAGCCACACAGGATCCTCGGACGTACTGGGTGACATCTCGTGTCATGTATGGCCACCAGTACTTCTGACAGAGGAGTGAGAGGGTTCGCCTGCTGCCAGGGTGTCCTGAACCTAGGGAAGTGTGTGTACTATCCAGGAGTTGAAATCTCATCGTGATTTAATCTCATGAGATCTCATCATAGTAGATCATACTAGAATTTACGACACTTGAAAGTTTTATGCTTTTTTTCACTCAATCTGTCATATACTTTTATTCTATACTTCAAACTTTTCCAGGATCCAACACAATTTTTGTCAAAAGCCAATAGCATAATCTTTGTATAAACAGCCATCTGCTTACCTTGTTTAAGAGCCAGCTCTTGTGTTGAATGAGTTATCTGAAGTTTTCAATCCTGGGTCAATGCCCACCAGCCTCTTTCAAACGAATCCTGGAAAAGCGCCCAAATTGTTGTACTATTCCTAGTCCTCCCAGATTAAAACTTCAGTCAGCAGCTTTAAATAAGTTCAATTAATTAAATGAATAAAGAATTCAGAGCTGTGGGCTGCACAACTAAACCTTCTACAAGACGAGTCTAATGTTCGGGCAGTCCACAACAGCCCCCTAAAATCTCAGCAGCATTATTTATTGTCATCTCATCTTCAGCCCCTCATGGGGCGCTTCAGTAATCAGATCCTCTATCTAGATCAGTCCAATCAATTGAGCAAGGTTATATGAGGTTAAGCACACAAACACAAGTTCATATATTTGATTAAAATAGAATTAAACTATAAATGCATAAAACAAAGTTAAAAAACATCATAATTCCTTTAATACACTATGGCCAATTTAATTAATTTAATTTACCTATTCAATTCAATTCATCTTTATTTCTATAGCGCTTTTATAATGTAGATTGTGTCAAAGCAGCTTAACATAGGAGATTATAGTAAATTAAAAATGTCAGTCCAGTTTTCACAGTTTAAGTTCAGTTTAGTTTAGTTCAGTGTGGATAAATTTTCACTGCTGAAAGTCCAAACACTGAAGAGCAAATCCATCAATGCGCAGCTTCACAAGTCTCAAACCATGCAAGCCAGTGGTGAGGAATGAACTTCACCAGTTGACGAAAGTGAAGGAAAAAAAACCTCAAGAGAAACCAGGCTCAGTTGGGCACGACCATTTCTCCTATGGCCAAACTTCTTGTGCATAGCTGCAGTCTAAGCGCCGGAGGCTGGCGAAAGCTGGACGTCCATCGTAGAGAAGCTGCAGGTGGGAGAGGTCACAGGCTGGTGTACAGGCTGCCCCTTCAGGATCAATGCGAAGACTCGTCTGTCACTGGGGTCTTACAGGAATCAGTCTCATGCTCTCCACTTCTCCATGACCACCACAGCAGCTGCTCAGGATACGGCCTGGTCCAGGATTATGGAAACCTCTGTAATAATAAAAACAGAGTAACATAAGCGCAGATGCCTTGTCTTTTGGGAAGTGTTCCTGGCTCCGGTTGCTCTAAATAATGCAGACTAACAATCCTTTAGAGGATTTGGTGTCTTCCAGAGTTTAAGTTCTAGATATGAGAAAGATCTACCGCCTACAGTTGATTTTGATATTCTGGGAATAATCAGTTGTCCAGAATTAATTGAGCATAGTGGACGTGAGGGGTTATAATACACCAGGAGCCCCCTCAAATACTGGGGAGCTAAGCCGTTCTGAGCATTGTAGGTAGTCAATAAAATGTTAAAATTCATACAATATTTAATAGGGAGCCAATGCAATGATGAAAGAACTGGAGTAATAGGATCATATTTCTTTGTTCTAGAAAGCACTCTAGCAGCTGCATTTTGAACTAGCTGATGTTTGTTAATTAGGCCAACAGTGCAAAGTAACGCATTACAATAGTTTAACCGAGAGGTTATGAAAGCATTAGTAAGCTTTTCAGCATCAGACACTGATAGCATACAGCGCACAGAAACGCCAACTAAGCTAGGACTCAAACCAGCGACCTTCTTGCTGTGACAAGCAAGGCGACAGTGCCAACCTCTGAGCCACCCTGTCGCCCACTATTAATATATATTAATATAAATTATTAATGTATCCATGGTTGCAGTATCAAGAAAACAACAACTTATAACTGTGTATGTCCTCATAATATACTTGTTTTTTAATCCCCCAATTTTTATTGTGTGATGGATGCAAACTGTGCATTGTTTTCCATGTTTAAAGACATACAGAGACTACTTTGTTTTTGCTTGTTTCTAAACTTGATAACACAATGTCATATCATGTCACATAATGCCAGACTTGACTACTGAACTTTTTTGAATCATGAATTTAACCTAAAATGGTTAGAAAGTGACTGACATAAAACCAAGCTAATTGTGATTCTTCTGGTAGGCGTGTGCAGAACGAAGTCAGCTGTGTTAACCCTGGCACATAAAAAAAATGTGCAGATTTCATAATCTCACCAGAAGTGGGAAAACTGTGAATTTACTTTGTGGTTTTGCCTATTATATATTAGGAAAGTAAGCATATTTAAAATATCACTTCCTGCTTTGCTACTGTTTGCATGTCTTTGCCTACTGCTCCACTCTTTGCACTCTTGCTTTTTTTATATTTTATGCTCTATATTTAACTTGAGCCTAACCACACAGTGCTCCAACTAGACAGCTTGAAGATCAACATCGAATCAACAAACTTTCTGGAATACAACTTTACTTACAAGAGTGGAATTATCGACTAAATCATCCCGCTACCACCAGCTTACATTCCTGAGACGGGAAAACACAAACGGCTGTGAAAATGCCTCTGGATAAGATTAATTCAGAATCTCACTGCTGCACAAACTCCCACAGACTTCTACAAAAGATTGCAGTTCTTGAAACAAAGTTACTTGGGATCCAACCAGAAATGCCAGATCACACAGGACCGCTTTATCGTGGACCCCCACAGCATACAGCTGGTGAGTCCCCTAAATCTACTCCAGCTACTGTTTTCAGCACAGAAAAACAGAATGAAACTGTTGCAAATGAGCATGATAACCGATGGCATAAACAAGGTGGGAGACCAAAAGGTACTCGCGGGGTCAGATCACGAAGATCATACGCTGCTGCATTAGCGTCCTCTAATACAGTTAAAAAACTCTAAAACTTTTGCCGTTCTTAAACCCCTCTTGAAAAAGAGCAACCTGGATAACTATTTTAAATCTCCCTGAATGATTGAATGATTGAAAAATCTTTCGAGAACCGACACTCGCGTGACTAGAACGATGCTAGCGTCATCTGTCGAACTGGCAACAACCAAAAGATAATAACAATCAAAGAAACTCAACTCACAAGCCTCCCGCCTGTCCACCGTTCCATATCATTCCAACAGTATGGAGTATTTTGACTGCACTGGGTCCAGGCAATCCAATGCCATAAAACATTAGTCCACAACCCATTTATACATCAACAAACAGCCACTGAATGCACTGCTATGATCCAAACTAGTCACTGGAGCACGTTCAGTAGAGTATCGTCTTTTAGATGTAAACTTATTTCGTCACAAAATGGCCGCCGACCTTGGACTCAAACAGTCCCGCCTTCTCTCTTAACAGTTTATGAATGACCCAGTTGCAACTACTTGTGAAATGACTTGGCCAGATATGCTTGTGATTCTAACCATGTTAAGTTTGCAAGGGTGATGCTATTTAAACATGGATTAAATTAAATGGTCTCATCATTTTTAAGTTTCTAGGTTCGATGATGGCAGTTTATATATATATATATATATATATACACATACATATATACATACATACATCATATACATACATACATACATACATACATATATATATATACATAAAACAAAAAAAAAACTGCCACATATGATAGAACTAAACTTCTGAAAGATTAATTCGCAATAAGCAAACATCAAGTATAGAAATCCAATCGTAATGCCATAGTGACTCATATGTCCATATACAAAGTGCGTCACAAGCGTGTTTACAATTGCAAGACGGTTGGAGGCGAGAATGGCAAAAGAAAACTTCCTGCTTGACTGTGATTTCAATAGGAGGGCGTTTATGACAAATGGAGTAATGTTTCATCCATTGACTATGTGGTAGATACATTTTGCATTTGAAGCAAATTACAAGATCACTAAGGCGTTAAAACTCTACTCCACCACCAATTCACCTACTCCGCCTTCAAGAGGAACTTCCAGGACCACCAGTCAAGCCACACCCCTCACCCTCAGCTCACCATCCCTCCACCATCCTGTGAAGAGATGAATGTCCAGCTATAGCATCCTCTTACATTGCGAAAATGAAGCTATCTTACAGGGCATTAACAAAGGGCGATTCCATTCACAGTCGCTTATGCCCTTATTAAGACGCCTCGCATGGATATCAGCTAAAAACAATTCTTTATGACTGCTGTACATGTACTTTGTTGTTAAAAAATCTAATTGCTGATTCTCTCTCTCGTTCTCATTTCAGAGATCCTGGCAGCTGGCTCCAGAAGCGGACCCCCATCCAACTCCTGTCCCTTATTATTTAGAAACGATATTGCCTTAAACCTCCCCCTACATCACCTCCACATAACTTCCATGTCCCTCATTTTACAAACATTTGCCTCTAGAACCCTTCAGTCATACTTCATGTATGGAGTTCATTCAAACACTTCCACTCCCTCTATAAAGCACGTTTCCCAGATTTTTCCCTCTTTCCTATAACCTCATTAATTTCTCTCTTCATGCTTCAAAAAACAAACAAAAAAAAACATACAAGTCAGCTCAATCAAAGCTACCACAGAGGGATCCAATTCTTTCACAAATTGATCCATGGGTCCCCTTCAGACACCATTCCTAATTCCCAAACCTCCTCCTTATCAAAGGTATCCACATCCCTTCCCCACCCCTCCTAGCATTCTTACACCTCAGGAGAGCCAGGAGTCTAACCCCCTGCCCCATTTTCTACTCACATTTTCGTTTCAAAAACCCTTGAAAGAAAAACTCCGCCTTCCAGGCTTCCCTACAACCATTCCTAGAACTATTCTCTAGCCATTCATTTAGAGATGAAGTAGCAACAACGGGCTCTCTCAACAACAAATCCAGACCCTAGGACGCAGGTCCTCCTACGCCTCCAAATCCCACATTCGCCTCAGTCAATACCACCTCAAGGAAGTCCAGTTGATCTTCTGCCATTACCTCCTATTCCCCCTCCTTCTGGCATGGGAGCCCCTTCGCTACCTTTCCCATTTTCTCATTTCTTAAATAACCCCCCTTCCCCTTCAGCGTTGAGTCTCTCTGCTTCTTTTCTTTTTCAGCGCTCAGATCCTCCGCTACACCATCTTCCTTCTAGTGTAGAGTTACTTCTTTACTCTCTCTCTTTTTACATAGGCCCTCAATCACCTGCTCTAACTCCAGCAGGAGTGACTTAAACAAGCTTCAACTCCCGCTGGAGTCTTGCCCCGGCCACCTCCCGCAGGAGTCTTCACTGCCCCCTCCCTTTCCCAGATTCCCGTGGGAGTAACACCCCCGCAGCTCTGACTCCCGCAGAAGTTACCCCGAGCTTCGACACCCGCAGGAGTGAGTCACTGCCCCTGCCCGGCCACTAGAGGGAAAAAAACTCTCAATTTTTCTTTTTTTCTGGCGTCGAGATCCTCCGCCCCTCTTTCTATCTTCCTTACGGCACTTATCCACCCCTTCTTTTACTTCTTTACAGCATTGAGTGCTTCCACTACCTTCCATTCCCCAAATTTTTTTTCCATCCCTTTCTTTTCTCCCTTATTCTCTTCATCCTTCATCACCCCCTACCCCCCCCCTCCCTCTTTCCAGCGTTGAGTTCCTCCACTAATTTTCTTCCTTCAGTGTCAAGTTTCTCTGCTATCTTTCTTTATTCTATCGTTGAGTCATCCACTATCCTTTCCTTATTTCCACATAGGCCCTCACTCCCCTAAGCTCCGAGTCCCCCAGAGCTTCAACTCAGAGCTTCAGCCCCTCCCACACCCCTTGCCCAGACTCCTTCAGACCCAGAGGCATTTTCCCAATATTAAATACAGCAGCCAGATATAGCATTGATCTTTGCCTCTTGGGGGGGTTTCTTCAATGCGCGCCTGCTGTCCCGAGCGAAAAAAGGCATTTTAGGGAGTTCATTGAGATCTACCTGAGCTCAAACTCCCCTCTCGCTCTGCAAACGGGAGGGAGCCCAGGGCTCAAGGATCTCGTGAGCTCAGGGCTCTGTCAGGGACAGCATGCCAAGCAAGCTTTATTATCAATCATCAGCTAAGTGTGAACTCTTGAAGTGAAGTTTATTTATAAACTAATTTAGAGAGGATCACATGCTTATGATTGCTCACAGCTGGTCCCGCATCAGCTCACGATTGATTCACCAATCAGATGATTCCTAACTCACTATAAATAACCAGAGTTCTCTTATCTCAGTATCTTCGTCTTGAAGAATCACCCCCCACCCACCCCTACTCCCCCTCCTTTCCAAATGGGCGACACGGTGGCCCAGTGATTAGCACTGTTGCCTCACAGCAAGAATGTCTCTGGTTAAAGTCCCTACTAAACCAGTTGACATTTCTGTGCTGAGTTTGCTCGTTCTCCCCATGCTCGCGTGGGTTTTCCCCGGGTTCTCCGGTTTCCTTCCACAATCTAAAAACATGCAACTTAAGTAAATTGAACATACCAATCGATACCTTAGCCAAGCTCTTAGCAAGTGTACATCTCTTCTTAGCCATTCTATTTGCCAGAAATAAGTCGGGGGAGTTCATTGAGATCTACCTGAGCTCAAACTCCCCTCTCGCCCTGCAAACAAATGGGAGCATAGGGTTTGAGGATCTTGTGAGCTCAGAGATCTCTCCCAGGACAGCATGCCAAACAAGCTTTATTATCAATCATCAGCTAAGTGTGAACTCTTTAAATTTCAGTAGTCATGTCAAAGCAGTAGCTAAATCAACATACTATCATCTCAAAAACATTGCAAGAATTAGATGCTTTGTTTCCAGTAAGGACTTAGAGAAACTTGTTCATGCTTTTATCACTAGCAGGGTGGATTACTGTAACAGCCTCCTTACTGGCCTTCCCAAAGAGACAGTAAGACAGTTGAAGCTCATCCAAAACGCTAATGCCAGAATTCCGACCAGAACCAGAAAATCTGAGTAAATCACACCTGTCCTCAGGTCTTTGCACTGGCTCCCAGTTACATAACAGACCCCTTAGACCATTAGGATCAAGTAAATTAGAAATTCCAAGAGTTCATTCAAAGCAGGGTAAATCTGCCTTCAGCTACTACACCCCCCTCTGCTGGAATAAGCTTCCAGAAATGACCAGATGTGCTCCACAATTAAGTACATTCAAATCAAAACTTAAAACACATCTGTTTAGCTGTGCCTTTACTGAATGAGCACTGTGCTATGTCCTACAGATCGCACTATTATGTCTTTCTTTTCTTTTTCATTCTTTTATAACTTGCTTAATTCTCCCTGTGTTGGCGTGGGTTTCCTCCGGGTGCTCCGGTTTCCCCCACAAGTCCAAAGACATGCGCTATAGGTGAATTGGGTAAGCTAAATTGTCCGTAGTATATGAGTATGAATGGGTGTGTATGGATGTTTCCCATAGATGGGTTGCAGCTGGAAGGGCATCCGCTGCGTAAAACATATGCTGGATAAGTTGGCGGTTCATTCCGCTGCGGCGACCCCAGATTAATAAAGGGACAAAGCCGAAATGAAAACGAATGAATGAATGAATAACTTGCTTAAATCATTTTTAATTATTTTAATCATTTTTATTTTATTGTTTCTTTTATTCTTGTTTATTAAAGCACTTTGAATTACCATTGTGTATAAAATGTGCTATATAAATAAACTTTTCTTGCCTAAAATAAGTAAATCATAAGAAATAAGTGGATCATGTTTTAAATTTTCCCTTTTACATGTATCAGACTCTGATCATCTCATGATACAAAAAAGTTCTTGAAATATCATCAAATTTTATTGTGGTTAAAATTATTTGGTTTCTTTTCACTGACTACTCTTCTAAAATGTGGCTAAAATGTATACAATTTAATGTATAAACAAAATCCATACGATCAGATTTTGATAAATAACAAAAGGTTTCTGTATATGCTATATGTTAGCACTGATGTTAAATTGCATCAATTCAAAGCACACATGTATTAAAGACAAACAAGATCACACACTATGATGTAACTAGGGATTTTGAGAAATTACAACATTTCGATTGTTAAATTTGGTAAACATCTTTTGTATGGTGTATTTCCAAACACATAGACATTCTGCTATTTACTCCTATTTAGATTCAGCGCTGTTTAGTGGTAAATACCCCAAAATGTACATTGGAAATCCTTGTTTATTTTATCCAAATATTGCATTTTAAGTACATGATTCATCAGATTATGCTTTCTTATGGAATTAAGTCCTGAGATTGAGATTGCTATAACCATGGTATACTGTTTGAGTTACAAAAGATCTACACCATATGTTCTCTCTTACAATCTTGACTACAAAATAATTTTACTTTTTGGTCATTGAACCTTTAAAGATGTTTTTCCCATGACATGTTGCTTTGTATTTTGCTCAGGCTTATATATTATAATGTAACATTTAGGTGCAAATATGCAGAAAAGTAAGCCAAAACTAGAGGCTAAGATGGCAAATATCTCCACAGCTACTGTGAATTTTCCTGGAGAACTGACATAAGCTGGAATAAATGTGATCCATACAGCACAAAAAATAAGCATACTGAATGTGATAAATTTGGCTTCATTAAAGTTATCTGGTAATGTGCGAGCCAAAAAAGCCAAAATGAAGCACAAGACAGCTAGCAGGCCAATATAACCCAGAACAGCCCAGAAACCTAAAGTAGAACCAAGACTGCACTCAATAATAATCTTTTCCTTATAATATTTCATATTTTTGTTAGGAAATGGTGGTGACATTGTAAGCCAAAGCACACATATAAGTACCTGTATAAGTGTAAAAGCAAGAACACTGAGTCGTTGTTGTGTAGGCCCAAACCATTTCATGACATTACTTCCTGGCAGTGTAGCCTTGAAAGCCATTAACACTACTATTGTTTTCCCTAAAACACATGAGATGCAAAGGACAAAAGTGATCCCAAAGACAGTGTGACGCAACATACAGGACCACTCAGTGGGCCGACCAATGAAAGTAAGTGAACATAGGAAACATAGAGTCAGTGAGAAGAGCAGCAGAAAACTCAGCTCTGAGTTGTTGGCTTTTACAATGGGAGTGTCCTTCTTGCTGTAAAACAGAATGGCCACCACTGCTGTTGATCCTACTCCAAACAGTGAAAAACAGATCAACACAATACCCATAATCTCTGTGAATGACAGAAACTCTATAGCTTTTAACACACATTTATTTTTTTCAGAATTAGACCAGTATTCCCCCGGACACTGCTTGCAGCTAACTGAATCTGGAATAAAAGTCATGATCACTGGTTAGAGAGAGAAAGAAAAAAGAAAACAAAATGTACAACTAATCAGTTGATGAGACGATAGTTACCTGTCTCATTACTAATTTCTCCATCTGCACATGGAACACAATCATAACAGCAGACAGGTCTTCCTTTCTGAGCAGCCTTTCTGGTGCCCGGAGAACAGCTTTCGCTGCACACTGACCTTGGTTTCTTCAAGTGTTAAAAAAACATGTATTTAAAAACATTGGACCTCATTTGTTAATTTTTTTATTTAATAAAAAAATAAAGATTGTATATACATGAGTACATTCTGGGCTGCACGGTGGCGCAGTGAGTAGCACGATCGCCTCACAGCAAGAAGGTCGCTGGTTCGAGCCTCGGCTGGGTCAGTTGGCATTTCTGTGTGGAGTTTGCATGTTCTCCCCGTGTTTGCGTGGGTTTCCTCCAGGTGCTCCGGTTTCCCTCACAAGTCCAAAGACATGCGGTACAGGTGAATTGGGTAAGCTTAATTGTCCGTAGTGTATGTGTGTGAATGGGTGTATGTGGATGTTTCCCAGTGATGGGTTGCAGCTGGAAGGGCATCCGCTGCGTAAAACATATGCTGGATAAGTTGGCGGTTCATTCCGCTGTGGCGACCCCAGATTAATAAAGGGACTAAGCCGAAACGAAAATGAATGCATGAATGAGTACATTCTGAGTACTTTGCACATAATATATAACTTAAAGCTAAAAACCCAAAAACTCACCTCTGAATTCACTAATGTTTTGTAAACATCCAATTATTATAGTTAAATGTGTATGTTAATGAATTCCATTGTAAATAGGGCTCAAGTGCAAATTCATTCACAATTAGCCTAATCCACACCCATAAATTACTGGTATGCAGATTACATGTACAGGAATGCAGTGGAATAGTCTTATATATTTCAAAAGTCTAACAGGCCATATGACTTACAATAGTTTTTCAATTACAATTTTTTTTTATAGTTTTTCCACAAATTTCAGAACCCTGGGGTCAATTTTTAAAACTCTAGACACAAAATTCACAACCATTGCCAAAATTGCTATTTTTTTATATATATATTCATTCATTCATTTTCTTTTCAGCTTAGTCCCTTTATTAATCAGGGGTCGCCACAGTGGAATGAACCGCCAACTTATCCAGCACACCTTTCCAGCTGCAACCCATCACTGGGAAACAACCATACACTCTCATGCACACACATACACTACGGACAATTTAGCTTACTCAATTCAACTATAGCGCATGTCTTTGGACAGGGGAAACTGGAGCACCCGG
>CAIGQW010052771.1:921909-938255 GCA_903798125.1 Danio choprae | reverse complement strand
ATATATATATATTTATTAGGTTGTGATTTTATATTTAACCTGCTGTGGTTGTATTGTGTGGCCTTTCTCACAATCTTCTCCTTCCTTGCATTTGAGCAGACTATGTAGTGCATGAGCTACTGCGTAAATTGCTTTATAGACATGGCTTGAATATCTGTGTTCAGTCACATCTTCAGTGTAGTTTTTCAGTGCAAGTAGATCCTTATATCTGCTGCAGCCTATGGTAGACAATATCCCCTCTGTCTGTGAGCATGGAAATGCTGTGCCCCAAAATGATTTAGTTACATAATCTAAAAACCCTTCCAAATTGATTTTTCTCAATGCAAATCCCAGTGAACCTCCCATTGAATGAAAGCTGTTTGGGGTTATGTAATTCTTTGAAGTTATCCATCCCTCTACTCCGATTATTTGGAATCCTGTAATTTTCTGAATACTTAGCTGTTCAATTAATAAGCCCATCTCAAGAAATGAAACAAATGCAACAATTACTTTTGCAGTGCTTTTTTTAATTGTATCTACCACTTTCTTTAGTTTTTCTGTCTCTGTTCTGTAGAATTTCACAGAGTACTCTACGCAAATTCCCTCTTTCTGGGCTGTATTCAGAAATATGGCCATTCCATAATTTCCATAGTCATTGTCACTGTTCACAGCTCCCACCCAAGACCAGCCTAAGTACTTGACTATATATGCAAGTGCTCTTCCCTGATGGTAATCACTAGAAATAGTCCTGAAAAATGATGGGTAATCTTTCCTGTTGCTAAGACATTCACATGATGCTGAATGACTTATCTGAAGAAAAGAGAAAAAAAATCTGGAAAATGGTGAAACACTCACAAGTATGTGTATTCTATCAAAATTATGGTGTTACTACTTCTTACCACTGGAATTTTAAAAGGTCCAGTAGTTCTGGAAAGAATCACTGTTGCTGAAGACTCTGTTTCTCCGATGATAGCATGTATGGGAGACTGTCCATTGCATGTCTCCCCTGCTGCAAATTTCAATTCATTCATTAGTCCCATTGTTGCACTCATAGATGACAGTCTTGAACCACAGGTATCAAATATTCGGTAGCCGATAGAAACATTTGGCAGCAAATTTTCACTTTCGTTAATTTCCTCAATGGCAAAGATCATTATTTGTGCCAGCCGGAAATCTCTAAGATTCACACTGTAAAAACATTATTCAAGTAGGTGTAAATAATAATGCTGTGCATTTTAATTTTAAACACTTGCTTACTTTAGGTATATTAGCTGTTTCCAATGTAACAAACCTGGAGCATAATAGTGGCTGTGGTTTTTGTTGAAACTCAAATGAAGGCAATGTTTCTTTACTGTGGATTGCAAAAATTCCTCCAATAGTTACATCTCCATCCTTTGAAAGTAGTGGGTATTTAGCCTCTCCTATTATTTGGCAAAATGTGTTTTCTGCCTTTGCTTGAAGGCAATGTAAAAGAAGAATAGTGTAAAAATAGAGAATCATTCTAAAGGTTGAGCTGACTTTCAAAAGCAAATGAGCTGATATAATTTATGCAAGATTGAAAATGTAGCAAATCATTTCTTAGAGCTGAACTTAATCAAGTATGTGACCAAGTTGTGTAGGTTGTTTAGATTAGCTAGATTCTAATCTAATAAAGCCTCTCTCTCTCTCTCCTCTCTCTCTCTCTCTCTGTGTGTGTCTGTGTGTGTGTGTGTGTGTGTGTGTGTGTGTGTGTGTGTGTGTGTGCACTTGTGTGGAGAAACTGGGAGGAGTGTTTGAGTGAGTAGTTTGGGATTATATTTTTCCTCTATTTTCTCTGATAAATTACAGATTTGGCCATTAAGAATGCACATTTGGGCCTCACAGTGGCGCAGTGGGTAGCATGTTCACCTCACAGCAAGAAGGTCGCTGGTTCGAGCCTCGGCTGGGTCAGTTGGCGTTTCTGTGTGGAGTTTGCATGTTCTCCCTGTGTTGGCGTGGGTTTCCTCCGGGTGCTCCGGTTTCCCCCACAAGTCCAAAGACATGCGGTACAGATGAATTGGGTAGACTAAATTGTCCGTAGTGTATGAGTGTGAATGGGTGTGTATGGATGTTTCCCAGAGATGGGTTGCAGCTGGAAGGGCATCCGCTGCATAAAACATATGCTGGATAAGTTGGCGGTTCATTCCGCTGTGGCGACCCCAGATTAATAAAGGGACTAAGCCAAAATGAAAATGAATGAATGAATGCACATTTTTGCCATAGAATCCTGCTTTTTTTAAATGAATTTAATGAAATGTGTTGTGCTTCCCATAAATTCCATCAGATGGCACATGGAACTGAACAAATGAATCGTCCAGCGCTCGTTTGAACGGACAGTGCTGTTAACTCCAAAATTAATATTGCTATTCAAAAGTAAAGTAAAAACACTTTAATATTTAGGCAGGGTAACAAGATCTATGTATAAGGCAGTAGATTCTTAAATATGCCACAGGCCACCTTCCTTTAAATACAAAAGAGACTTTATTGACAACAAACAGAAACACACACACACACACACACACACACACACACACACACACACACATTCATACCGGTTGCAAAAAAGGAATAGAAAGAAAGAAAGAGTTTAGGAAAGAGATTATGTAAAACCTAACCAAGTAAAGCAAATAATCAATTCAACCTTTTAGACAGGGTTATCTATCATTTAATATAAGATCATACACCAGTTCAGTAATGAATCTGGAGATGTACTCGTGCTCCTTAGTTCTTTGGTGAAATCCCTCTGTTGAGCTGGATTCCCAATTGAGTTCGCTGGTGGTTGGTTTGTCGTTGAAGCAACGTATCAGAGGCCGCTGAAGGAGTGAGGTCCGGTAGTTCAAGTTGGAGGCGGCAAAAGACTAGTGTTGACTGGTTTCATGGTTCAACTTAACTTAACTAGACTCTCGATGGAAAGAAAAGAAAGAAAAGTGAAAGGAAGATGGGGAGTTTGAGGCTGGTCTTATCCCATCTTACTGTCTGAGTCTGGCTTGACTGGATCCAGAGAAGAGTTGTCCTGGAAATGGAGCAACTTAACTACTCAACAGCTTCTTCTGCTTCTGTACTACTCTGCTCCAGAGAGTTTTGGGGTGAAGGGTTTTTATGTTTCTGGCCACTAATAGAGCTGGATCAATAAGATATTGTCTGTGGATCTGTGTGATAGTCACATGTCAGCACATGCAGCTTTCGTGTGACTTACTCTCATGAGCCATGGTGCTTAGAAATATAGTTAAGGATATTTTAAATATCTATAATTAAAAGAAATGAAAGAAATGGAAAGGGTATCACTCATTTATCTAAAATGAGATACACATGATGGTACATTTGTGATAAATCAAATCAAATGTGGTAAAGCAAAAATTGATATGCGTGATTATTGCAATGGTAATAAATACAGGATTCAGGTGTCATACTAGAGGAATAAAATATTTCATTTAAAGTCTGCTATCATCGTTTTAAGGATAATCTGATGAACTTTAATGTTCTCTGTTTTGGACCAAAGTCTGTCAGTTCTCTGTCATGCGTAGGGTTGAAAACCCCATTTCCTGAGGGTTCTCGTGATCAGTTAGCCATTCATCTTCAGTTAACTTGATCAGGATAGTGGGTCCAATGACACTTAACTAAAGAAGAACCTGCAACGAGTCTGATAGCCTCAAGGCATCTGCTTACTGTTCTTTACTGCAACAATGTGGTCTGACCAAAATGGCTCTTAATCAAGGTAATTCTGATCACATGTCGACTCAGTTACCCGTGTCTGCATCATTAAGTCCCCACAATTGTTTATTGTTTTTTTCATTGCCACCATTTTCATTTGGTTTATTCGATGCCTAATTATATTTGGCAAGGGGAATTTACATTCATTTAAATTTTTATTAGGTGTTTTTAATAAAAAAAAACTAAAGGTAAATGATGCATTTAAATAATATAACATTTACATTTCTATTTGTTATGTAATATTCTGTTTCTAGAACATTAATATTTTTAAAATAGCAAATTCAGTAAATTAACTCAATAACATGCCAAAACTCAAACTGTCAGAGACATCCTTTAAATCAAGATTTGCCTTCTTAAACATTAGTTTTGCCTTCCTAATTATTATTTCCTACCCATAAAAAGAATTAGTAACTGCTAGATAATTAACACCTGTTTTTTTTCCATCATAGCACTATATCACTTATGATTTTTTCCACACTGCAAACAACTAAGATAAAGCACACACTTGACTGAATAAATAGTGATCCATCAGATCTTGTAGGTCAGAAAGTATTTTACTGCTGAACAACTCATTAGTCGCATTTCCACTATTTCCACTCCGCGAGCGAGCTAGGGCCAGTCGTGTTTCTGCTGTCACTTCTAGGGCCTGATCGGGCCAAAGCGGGGCTTTGGGGCGGAGTAAAAGGAGAGGCAGAGTTTGCCCGAGCCTGGTAAAGATGGCGTGCTGCCATTACACTAGTTTTCTGATCGCACACGAGTACATGCGCCAAAAAAAATAAATAAGGGAAAGAAAAACATACTTTATAGCTGGTCAGTTTAAGATAGGCTATTCCATTGTAAGGATGGCTAAATCTCTCCATAATATTAAACCCTGAGAACTGTCATGGAATTCCACACGAGACAAGACCACAAGAATGGTCAGGTACTAAAACAATAAAGTTTCTAATCTGAGAAGAAGATCAGCTAGGAAACTGTCCCAGTCACCCATCCTGAGCCCCCCTGCCTGACTGTAAGATTTGAGATACCACAGATACTTTAATATCTTTGACAATACAAGCATGGGCTGGAAACACAGAGACAATTGGCTCTACACCAGGTGGGAATGCGGGAAAGCTCACTCCTCTTCTTTCACCCTGAGCCCCCTTCCTGACCTTTACTTTACCTTCTCCATCAGAGTAGACCACTTACATTTCACCTAAAATGTCCAAGGTTTTGATATGGTGTATCTTGTAGCTCTATATTAATCTTTGGTATCATTTTAAATGTCTCTGTGTGATTGGTAAAATGGTCTTAATTTTCACTGTAATATTTCACTCGTATATGTTGATTTAGTTTTTGGCTTTGATAAAATCTTTGCCAGATGCTCAACCCTAGCAAATGGTTCACACCTCAAACTCACTACCAGTCAAGGGTCTTGGTGACGCCTTTTTTGTCTTGAATTTATGACTGTTTGTTCTGAGTTGAGTATTTAAGAGAAAAGTGCAAGATGGGTCATTGGGATTCTGTAGCCAGGATAGCAGTGTTGGGATTCTGTAGCCCCGTTGCAGTGTTGAGTCTCTGAGCTCTGCATTAAGGCTCATATACTGCAACGTACTTCTACACAGTCAGGTATTAATCTCTAACTCTTAAATGTATCTTTGAGTAATTGATGTTGTATAATCTGAATTGGCTTATTTTGTTTAATTATGTGAATTGGAATGGAAAATCTTTGCCTGACAAATAAATGTAAAATTCTTGTTTAACTCTGATATCTCCTGAAATCTTTGTAAGGCGGCCTAATATTACTTAAAGGAAATTAGTTTACAGTTATATCCTCTATCTAAGAACCAGAACTGGCGAGGATGTGTCCGTGAGCAGATGTAAGTGGCCAGCATACTGACTCTAAGCAACTTCGGGTAAACGATGAACCATTAACTGAAACTAAGGATTTATTAGATTAATCAATCTAAATTAGACTAAATCACAACCTATAAGGTGATGAGCTTGAATTGGATGAATCTAAATTTTACCTATTATAAATTGGAGTCAGATTATATTCGTAGTTGGAAACAAATTAAAATTAATTTGAATAAATAAAAAGATTTCTTTTCACATGTGCTAAAAGGCTTTGTTTCATCATAGGACTAATAGATGGACCCTTACACCATAAAACACCTTATAGGCTAGGTTTTTTTTTTGCTTAAGATCGCCATTATGTTTTCCTTTTAAATGTAACGGTATTGCATAAAATAATAAAGTATAGCCTAGTGTTAATTAAATAAGTGATATTTCTTTGCTGCATTCTCTATGATGTTTCAATATTGCATAATAATCTTTACACCACATTAAAGACACAGCAGCCAGTAACCTTGAGATGTCGAGAGTTTTTGTCAAGTTTAAATGTGTTTGTGCATAAAATGTGTGTGTTTAGATGCATGTATGTGTGTGTGAGAGACAGGGTGAAAGAGCGCTCACTTAACAGCTCTGTCGATGCTGCGAGTGGCTTGGTTTCTTTCTTTCTTTTGGAGATAATACAAAATATAAATACAACAGAAAGACAAAAAAACTTTACAAATTATGTGCCCATTTTGTAGGCTCAACACAATAGGGTTATATTAGATCTAGATAAAATAACCTAAGCTATATTGATATCATTTAAAGAATTACAAATATCGAAAATAATAAAATCACATTAAATAAATAAACTAATACAAAACAAACAAAAGCTATAACAATTTAGGTATATACAATACAAATAACTTAAACCGTCTTTAGCCATTTTAAACTTTTATTTTACAAAGGCCTATCTGAAAAAAAGATTTTAGATATTTTCTAAAAACAATAAACAACGGAGAAGTTTTGAAATATTATTTATAAAGTATTTGGATACGATGATATTCATCAAATCGTGCAAACAGAGTATTTTTTGGGTAAGTGAAACCATCAGAAACCTTTTCTGTCATCCAGTCCTGCACTGCTTTACAAACGGATTGGGAAAAACCGCACAAAAAAAAATGTGTTCTATGTCCTCCAATAAATGTTTATGTTTTTATATGACGTAGTAAAATAAAAAAATAAATGTTAAATGTAGAGGTTTATAAGAAAGGATATTTTAAATCGTAAATTAAAAAGGTTTAGAAGGATATTTAATATTTTAAATCATAATTCTTTTGCTTTAGGGGGAAATAAGTGGAGATATGCCGTTTTTAAATATTTAACACTACTGCGTAACTGCGTCTACCAAAACAAGAATCTTATAAAAGACATTTTATACCGAGTTATTACCAAGTTATAACTTTCTGTGGTTTTATATTATAGATGGTGCGCTGGGTCATCTCTCCGTTAGTGGGGAGACCACTCGATGTACAATGTAGGTCGACAAGTAAACAAATATAATGAAAGAATTTACATAGGCCTATGCGTATAGACAAATAATGTAATGCTGTACAGTAACATGTAATTTGTTTGTTTTGGTCGTCTTCATATTAATCGTTTCTTGATGATGTGATGGTGTGCTTTATCTGCCTGATTCCCATTGAACTGTGCGGGTTGTGTGACGTTTGATTCGGGGGATATTCTGGGGGCAGGGATTGCGTGCAGTGCTGTGAGCTATTGGCCCGTTGAAAAATCATGTTTAGTCCAAATTTAGCCCAGTATCAGACTTGAACATATGGCCATGAAGGATTACATAAGTTCCTCACAAAATGTTTTACATCTATTTCTTTCTTTCCAGTCTAATGTAGAATGCAAAATATATTTATATAAATAGCGGTTTAGTGCCATTAAATTACATTTAAATTATGCCAAACAAATTATGACGTTACATTGCTGTTAACTCCTTCAGTATTTTCCCTGCTGCTTCATGCACTGATGAAAACTACTTTTCAGGTAAGTCGATTTGTTAGTAAAGCTAAAGATTCCTACAAATATTAACAAATAATGTAAATTAAAATTTTAAGATTATCAGATTAAATAAAATAGGCTAGAAAAAAACAAATCGGTATGATGTGGATATACTTCACATGCGGTTTTGTTTTGTTTTAATCTATTGATCTTATTATTAGTAAATCTCATTACCTATTAATCTTATTGGCTGTAACAATAAATCGACCTACCTGAAACTTGTAGGCCTAGCATATTTTCATCAGTGCACATGCGCATGAAGCAGCAGGGGAATATTGTAAAGGGGTTAACGGCAGTACGTCTTGATTTGTACGGCATAATTTAAATGTAATAATGAAATAAAATTTAATAAGCAAATGCAAAGCATGTGACAGTTACTGGTTAGTCCTACATTCAGTGTGTAAAACAACCGAAGTGAGGGCATTTTGTACAATTTAAAAAATAAATAAATAATTTTTTTCATACAGATTTTCTTCTAACAAATTATTTGTTTTTTTACTCTTAGTTTGTGCATGGTTTTCTATCTTTTAGATGCCAAGAACAAAACAATACTGCAAACAAAACATTTTACTTTATTAGGTGAAACTAATATTCACCTGAAGCTTGTAAATAAATGTACAATCTGTAAATATATACATTCAGCAGTCATTTACTTTTACAACGAACTGGGTATTGTACACATAAAGAGTGCATTTTCAGTTTACTAGAAATTTTCTTTTTCTTTTTTTGTCTGCAGTTGTTTAATGATTAGTGTTACCAGATTAAAAAGAAATATGTTCTTGAACAAAGTTAATTTGAAGTTTAATTGGATATTTTTACCCTTAAATTTTAAATGCTTAGTAATGTAAGTAAACAGCAAACTGTTGAAAAGAAGATATTTTGGAGAAAGCTGAAAATGTCTAACCATATAGGAAAAAACAAATACAATGGAATCAATGGTTACAGTTCCCCAGCGGGAGGGGAACTACAATGCTATGTGGACACTCCCACTATGGGGATTTCATCAGAAAGCCACTCATCTGAAAAGTAATAAAATGGGCCAATGAAATGCCAATGAGTTGGCAGTGTCAGCGCGCACAGCTGGCAGCAATCACAATCAGTCTGTCTATAAGATGCCAGCTCTGCCGTGAAACCATACCTTTTCACTTTCAGAAGCCGTACAAGCACTGAAAGAGTCATTGCTGGTTCCTCCAATTCACTGAGAGAGAGAGAAAGAGAAAGCTGCCGGCTTACTGCAGGCTGTTTCTCCCGGTCCCAGAGCGAGTGACAACGCGAGCAGCGGCGGTCGAGCTGGGTTCATTCTCCCGTCCCTGGGCGTTTCTCTGGTCCGGTTCTTCAAAGAGCGGTTTGTATCACAGCACACACACTAAAAGAGCAACACGGTCGAACAACGCGTCTTTTTAAAGATGTCGTTCCGACCGTGCGTTTCTGGATGCGGTGGTTTCCTGTCCCCGGATGATGGACACGAGCACTGTGTGGCATGTCTGGGGGTCCAGCATGTGAATGTGGTGCTCGCGGGCAGTACATGTCATCACTGCGATGCCATGTCTGTTGCGCAGCTAAGATCGCGGCTCGCTCTTGCAAAAGGGCGAGCCACCCCAGTTGTCCCCCGCAATAAAGCGGTTGGCACGCGGGCAGATCTGAGGGTTACAGTGGGGGTCAATTCGCCGCCCTCGGGCTCGCGAACCCCTCACTCCTCAGCGCGCTCTATCCAAGCTTCGAGTGAGAGAAGCGCTCCATCCTCCCGGATGGTCACCCTTTCACTCGATGACACCGGGGACCAGATGTCCATTGCTGCATCGGAGAGTGGGCTTTCACTATCCGACGAGGATCCGGACCCGCTCCCTCCCTCCGGGGTGGTTAGCGAGGCGCCGGATCTAGAAGCGGATATGTTGGCCGTGCTTTCCTGGGCTGCTTCGGCGGTGGGTCTGGAGATGGTTTATCCCCCAGCCCCACGGCCGGACCGACTAGATGGGTGTTACGTGGAGGCTAAGAAGAAGGCCAAGCCTTCTAAGCCTCCCGTCCCCTTCTTCCCGGAGGTGCACAGTGAGCTCACGCAGTTTTGGAGGGCACCTTTCTCTGCCCGATCTGCGTGCGCTTCCGCTCTCACCACCCTTGACGGTGA
This sequence comes from Danio choprae, assembly GCA_903798125.1. Lineage (NCBI taxonomy): Eukaryota > Metazoa > Chordata > Actinopteri > Cypriniformes > Danionidae > Danio > Danio choprae. The sequence goes on along the minus strand of CAIGQW010052771.1, from coordinate 928,540 downwards.
GGCAGCCAGGGGGTACGAGGCGATTCCCCAGGTTGAGCGTGCCATTGCGGTCAATCTTTGCCCGCGTGGTGCCTCTTCCTGGCGTGGTCAGCCTCGTCTTCCATCCAAAGCGTGTAGGTTATCTGCGTCCCTCGGGGCCAGAGCCTACACTGCTGCGGGCCAGGCTGCTTCTGCCCTGCACGCTATGGCCACGTACCAGCGCTACCAAGCGCAGGCGTTGGCTCAGCTGCACGAGGGTGGTTCTGACCCAGGCTTAATGCATGAGCTTCGCACCGCAACCGACTATGCTCTGCGTACCACCAAGTCGGCTGCGCGTGCCCTTGGAAAGACGATGGCCACATTAGTGGTCCAGGAGCGCCACCTCTGGTTAAACCTGGCCGAGATGCGTGATGTTGACAAAGTCCGCTTTCTCAACACACCCATCTCCCAGGCTGGCCTGTTCGGCGACACCGTCGGTGAGTTCACCCAGGTATTCACGGCGGTGAAGGAGCAGTCGAGTGCGATGGGTGAGGTCATCTATCGGCGGGCTCGTAAAACCGCTCTCCCCGCCGAACCATCCACCTCGGCTGCTCCTCGCCGAGGGCGCCCGCCTGCGGCTTCAAGACCTGCTCCGCCGCCCCTTCCCGCTCCACCGGCTAAGCGGCCGCGTCGAGCACCCCGCAGGCATGCAGCGCCCCCGCCCCAGGGCGCCGTTAAGTCCGGTAAACGGACCGCGAAGCGACCCTGAGACGGGCCATCCGGAGAAGAGGGGACTTGCTCTTTCCTCGGTGGAGGGCCGAGCACAACATCAAACGGTGTTTTTCAACACCAGGCTGCTGACCTCACGGCCAGCGGCCACCAAATTATCAAAGAAAGAGCTTTTTTCCCCTTCTCTGGATGTGACAGCCCGAACACTGCCAGTTTGGGACGCTATGCCTTCCAGCTCGCAGGATCGGTGCATCTCGCCACGGGCTCGGAGTGTGTTAGAGGACGGGCTCCCTTCTCTCGCACTGCCGTCCCCCCCTCAGGACCCTGGGAGGAAGGTGAGTGTGAATTCCTTACTTCCTGCTCTTCCTCGGGACCCCATGGCTCCTGGGGCGAGCCCTCCCATTCCTTGCTGCCCCACCGCTGGTGCGTCAGTGATCGTGCCGTTGGTGCCCCTTGCGCGAGCTCTGGCAGCCTGGTTAGCGCTACCCAGCCTGTCGCAGTGGCTTATGCGCACGATCAGACTCGGTTACGCGATTCAATTCGCGAAACGCCCTCCCAGGTTCACGGGCGTGTATTACACCAGGGTCAGCCCTGTGTCCGCCCCTGCCTTGCGCGAGGAGATTGCTGTCCTCCTGGCGAAAGGATGCAATCGAGCGGTCCCTCCAGCCGAGATGAGGAGCGGGTTTTACAGCCCGTACTTCACCGTACCCAAGAAAAGCGGTGGGTTACGGCCAATCCTAGATCTGCGCGTTCTGAGCCGCTGCCTTCACAAGCTGCCGTCCAGAATGCTCACGCAGAGGCGCATCCTCCGATGCGTCCGTCCTCGGGATTGGTTTGCAGCAATAGACCGGAAGGACGCGTATTTTCATGTCTCCATTCTTCCACGCCACCGTCAATTTCCGCGGTTTGCGTTCGAGGGTCGAGCTTGGCAGTACAAAATCCTCCCCTTCGGGCTCTCCCTGTCTCCGCGGGTTTTCACCAAACTCGTGGAGGGTGGCCTAGCGCCCCTTCGGCTCGCGGGCATCCGCATACTCAATTATCTCGACGACTGGCTGATTCTAGCTCACTCGCGGGATCAATTGATTATGCACAGGGACACGGTTCTCAGGCACCTCGACCAGTTGGGGTTTCAGGTCAACCGAGAAAAGAGCAAGTTCGCCCCTGTGCAGAGCATCTCTTTTCTCGGGGTGGAGCTGGACTCGATCACCATGACTGGGGCTGATGCTGACCTGTTTGAAGGAGTTCGACAGGAGAACCGTGGTCCCACTGAAATTATTTCAGAGGCTCCTGGGGCAAATGGCTTCCGCAGCCGCGGTCACGCCGCTCGGATTGCTCCATATGAGACCGCTTCAGCATTGGCTTCACGATCGGGTCCCCAGACGAGCATGGCACGCTGGCACACACCGGGTGACTGTCACTCCACTGTGTCGCCGCACCCTCAGTCCATGGACGGACCCTGCGTTTCTACAGGCCAGTGTGCCTCTAGAACAAGTGTCCAGGCACGTCGTTGTGACGACAGATGCCTCCAGCACGGGCTGGGGGGCCATGTGTTGCGGGCATGCAGCTGCGGGTCTGTGGAAAGGATCCCGGATGCATTGGCATATCAACTGCCTGGAGCTGTTGGCAGTGTATCTCGCTCTGCGCCGTTTTTTTCCGGTTTTAGAGCGAAAACACGTACTGGTCAGGATGGACAGTACGGCGACGGTAGTGTATATCAACCGTATGGGGGGTATCCGTTCCCGCCGCATGTCTCAGCTCGCTCGCCGTCTGCTCCTTTGGAGTCACACGCAGCTGAAATCGCTGCGTGCCATTCATATCCCCGGCGAGCTCAACCGTGCAGCCGATGCGCTCTCACGGCAGCTTCCGCTGAAGGGAGAATGGAGGCTCCACCCCGAGTCTGTCCAGCTGATATGGGCACGCTTCGGAGAAGCCCAGGTCGACCTGTTTGCTTCCTCCGAGACCACCCACTGCCAGTGGTTTTATTCCCTGACCGAGGCTTCTCTCGGCACGGATGCACTGGCTCACAGCTGGCCTCGGGGCATGCGCAAATATGCGTTTCCCCCAGTGAGCCTACTAACGCAGTTACTGTGCAAGCTCAGGGAGGACGAGGAGCGGGTTTTGCTTGTTGCGCCTCTTTGGCCCAACCGAACCTGGATTTCAGAACTCTCTCTCCTCGCGACAGCCCCTCCCTGGCGAATCCCCTTGAGAGAAGACCTTCTCTCTCAAGGACGGGGCACCATCTGGCACCCGCGCCCAGATCTCTGGAACCTCCACGTGTGGTCCATAGACGGAGCGCGGAAGACTTAGGTGACCTACCGGCTGCGGTGGTTAACACCATCACTCAGGCTAGAGCACCCTCTACGAGGCATGCCTATGCCCTGAAGTGGAGTCTATTCACTGAGTGGTGCGCTTCTCTCCGAGAAGACCCCCGAACTTGTCAGATCAGCGTTGTGCTTTCTTTCCTTCAGGATAGATTGGAGCAGAGGCTGTCGCCCTCCACACTGAAGGTTTATGTCGCCGCCATCTCCGCTCATCATGACGCGGTGGATGGCGGCGCCGTGGGAAAGCATAACCTCGTCACCCGGTTCCTTAGAGGCGCGAGGCGATTAAATCCACCCCGCCCCCCTCTCATGCCCTCTTGGGACCTCTCCATCGTGCTTACGAGCCTACGCGGAGCTCCGTTCGAACCACTCGATTCAGTATCCTTGAGATTTCTGTCCTTGAAGACAGCTCTGCTGGTCGCGTTGGCATCGATTAAGAGGGTCGGGGACCTGGAGGCATTTTCGGTCAGTGATTCGTGCCTGGAATTCGGACCGGACTTCTCTCACGTTATCCTGAGACCCCGGCCTGGATATGTGCCCAAGGTTCCTACCACACCGTTTAAAAACCAGGTGGTGAACCTGCAAGCGCTGCCTTCGGAGGAGGCAGACCCAGCCCTTTTAATGCTGTGTCCTGTTCGCGCTCTGCATATTTATGTGGACCGCACTCAGAGCTTTAGATCCTCTGAGCAGCTCTTTGTCTGTTACGGTGGTCGGCAGAAGGGAAGTGCCGTATGCTCCACTAGGAGCATCGCTTCATCTTGGGCGTTAGCGCGCGGCGCCTCTCTGACAGATATCTGTAGAGCTGCGGGCTGGGCGACACCTAATACATTTGCGAGATTTTATAATCTCCGAGTGGAGCCTATTTCCTTACGTGTGCTGGCTAACCCCGGTGAATGAGGAAATTCGGTGGGTGTTGTAACACGCTTGCGGCGCCTTTCTCTTTAACACAGAGATACGTGCGCATTTTTACTCTGATCAGTTCAGTTCCCCATTTTGGCGAACCCTACAGAGTTCCTCCGAGGCCCCCAGCATCTGACTCAGCGGAGGAGTCAGGTGCCTGGCCCACTACGTTGTTGGCATGCCCGCTTGGTCAGCCCGCGTTCTGGGTATAGGTGCCCGCTATGTGCGATCCCCACTGGCGATCCCATACGCTTCACTCAGCCACGGTATAGTTCCCTCCTCTGGGCGGGCCCGTGTCTTCCCTCCCCGCTAACCATCTTCGTATGTGTACTCCCCCTTTATAGGGTTAGTCCATATGTCTTATTGCCACCAGGTCTCCCCATTGGGCAGCAGGTGGCCTCCGCAGCGTCCTCCCTATCGGGACTGCACGCTTTCCCAACATACTGTCGTATCTTAAATTCCTAGAACTTAACTAGGTGCATTTTTGCGACTCCCCGAAAAATATAACTAAACCTTATCAGGTAAGTAGGTGAGTAAGGGCCAGGGGACACGTTGGAGGGCTGCGTCTATGGTGATGATGGTGCGCGCACGCTTATGCTTGGCAAACCTCTCACCAATGACGTGGTAAGGTTCAGTCGCTGTGGCGTTTTCCATACATTTCCCCATAGTGGAAGTGTCCACATAGCATTGTAGTTCCCCTCCTGCTGGGGAACGAAACGGTTACTAAAGTAACCCTCGTTCCCCGAGGGGGGGAACGGAAATGCTATGTTCCTTCGCCACAGCGATTGCGCCTTAGCTGACAGCTGTAGTTCGGCTTCTTCGGCTAGAAAAGGTATGGTTTCACGGCAGAGCTGGCATCTTATAGACAGACTGATTGTGATTGCTGCCAGCTGTGCGCGCTGACACTGCCAATTCATTGGCATTTCATTGGCCCGTTTTATTACTCTTCAGATGAGTGGCTTTCTGATGAAATCCCCATAGTGGAAGTGTCCACATAGCATTTCCGTTCCCCCCCTCGGGGAACAAGGGTTACTTTAGTAACCGTTTCGATTTCCAGCTTTCTTGAAAATATCTTTTTTTTTTTTTTTTTAGTTCAACAGAAAAGAAATGAACTCAAACTTTTTTGACAAGAAAAGGGTAAGTAAATGATGAGACATTGACTGCCATAGCAAAACAAGTATGGGCTCTATTTTTACGATCTAGGCTCAAAGTCTAAGGGCCCTATCATACACCAGGCGTAATAACGCACAAGACGTGTTTGCCCAGACGTGTTGCTTTTTTAAGACCAACGCATTTTCCGCCATGTTGTTTAAATAACAAATCCATTTTGTGCACTCATGGGTGTTCTAGTCTAGAAAAGAGGTGTGTTAAGGCGCATTATTGACGCGTTGCTATTTTAAGGAACTAAAATAGACTGTGCCATAGACCAGCTGAAAGCAGGTCTAAGTCCAGTGCAGAGTGCATTAGTTGTGTGCCTGGCTTACACATTGCTTAAAACACGCAGTATTTACAGCAATACACAAATATCTTTACAAATAAAAAATATTTTTTTCAATTTATTCACCCCACTTGCTTTTGTATAATGTTATTATTATTATCAGTAGTATTATTTATTATATGCATATTAATTTGTTTTATTAAAAACACGCTTAGATTTATCCACCTGTCAGGTTTTGGACCATATGGGGCATAGGACATGTGTTTGGATATAACTCAGTTTTTTGACCGCACTTCATTATTATTGCTCATTTATTTGTTTGCTGGAAATTAAAACTGAATTTAGAAATAGTTTTGAAACAAATCTTTGCCCTTAACAAACGAAATTAAATATGTAGGATGTCTTCAGTGGAGTGCATACAGCACCGTTTCCTTATCCAGGAATGACAGAAAAAGAAAGTGAAAGTAAAGGTCAATTGGAGGAGGCTGGTTCTTTATCCTCGTGCTGCAGATGCTCTGTTTAACTATTTTCTCACTAATGAAGCTTTCAGTTTTTCCGCCATGTAAATAGCAAATGCGCCATGGCGCGAGCAACTCTTTTAAAGGGGATGGGAGATACTCTGATGGTTTATTGTTTTATTCTCAAAACACACCCATAACTCATTAAGAGAATAAACACAACCCTGTTAGACTATGCGGCGCAGAGCAAATTTTTCTGTCCTTAAAGTAGCAAAAAGTGGATTCAGTAAGGACTTTGTGGAAAAACTGAACGCTTCACTAGCGAGAAACCAGTTAAACAGAGAATCTGCAGTGCCAGGATATTAATGAGCCTCCTCAGTTGGTCCTTTTTACTTTCTCTTTACTTTTGCTCTTTACTCATTTACTTTTGTGGAGTAAGGAAACGGTGGAATCTCACTCCACTGAAGACATCCATTAGCCTACATATTTAATTTCATATGTAAGCGCTAAGATTTGTTTCAAAACTATTTCTAAATTCAGTTCTAATTTCCAGCAAACTAATAAATGAACAATAATAACGAAGTGTGGTCAAAAACTTACTACTTACTACTTACACACTTACTATTGTCCTATTTTACTTCATGTGTAGTGAACTAATGTAACACACAAGTTTCACTTTTTGAAACAAATTATTGAAATAAATCTTCCCCTATAAGACTTCTGGTCGACATTTATATTTTTTTGGGCACACAAACATATATATATACACATACACATACACATATATATATACACATATACACACACATACATATACATACATACAT
>CAIGQW010052771.1:864355-876909 GCA_903798125.1 Danio choprae | reverse complement strand
CCTACTTGCTCAGTCTATGACTCTTGCTAGCACCTCGGTGCATATATCGTTGTGTTTAAATAAACACTGTTGAATTATACTCTGCCTTCTGTGATCCGTGACAGGATACCAGACCTGACAAAACATCCCCGAAGTCATGGATGGTCTCGCTATTACTTCCGGGATTACCGCTGATTCCCACCCGGAAGCAGCGGTGTTGAGCCAGCAGCCAGCGAATCCTCCAGTTAACCCGCTCGCGATGTCGAGCTCGGCTCTCTCTCGTCCCGCCAGTTATGCTGGCGATCCGAAGACCTGTGCGGGATTCGTGCTGCAATGCTCTCTTTATATAGAGACCAACTCTACGTCCTTCCCCAGTGACATTTCTAAGATCGCCTTCGTCATCTCTCTCCTCACGGACCGAGCACTACAATGGGCCAACGCCCTCTGGGAAGCCGGCAGCCCTGCCTTTCACTCCTATCACTCCTTCACTCAGCACTTCAAAGAAGTTTTCGGCACGGCACTTACCTCCCTTTCCGTTCATGATGAACTAATCTCCCTCACTCAAGGATCACTCACCATTCACGAGTACACTCTACAATTCCGCACTCTCGCCGCCAGTAGTGGGTGGAACCAAATCGCATTGTTAGCCGCTTACCGGCAAGGATTAACACCCCACCTTCGTCAGCATATGGTTATTTACGATGACAACGCAGATCTGGAGGTGTTTATCCGGAAAACGATCAGTGTGTCCCAACATCTTAACGCTTGTTCCACCCCTACTGTTCACCACACAGCATCATCCCATCCTCACTCCTCTCCATCACTCACCACAGTAGAAAGTTCACGTCATCATCCTTCCTCCTCCTCTCCATCACGCTCGGAAGAACCCATGTTGACGGACGCATATCATCTTACCTCCGCTGAACGTCTCAGACGACTCCGCCTTCAGCTCTGTATTTACTGCGGAGAAGCTTCACATACCATCTCAGGCTGTCCAGTTCGCCCTCCTCGTCCGATGGTGAGTGCCTGTTCCATTACTCCATCAATTTGTACCATTCCTCATCTACGAGCCATGTTAACCATAAACTCATGTAATTTTCCCATTAATGTACTGGTGGATTCCGGAGCCGCTGGAAATTTCATCTCCACGAGCTTCATCTGTAAACATCGCATCCCCACAATAATTAATGAAACCCGATACAGAATCTATACCATTCAGAACTCACCATTGGGCGAGGGTCTGATCACCCGCCGGACACGTCAGGTTACTCTGGTGATCTCTCCGGATCACCGGGAAACACTCCACCTCCTGGTGTTACCTAAAGCTAACGTCGATGTGGTGTTGGGTCGACCCTGGCTAATTCAACATCAGCCTACCATCGAATGGAGCACCGGGAGGATCCTGAGCTGGAGTGCAGCCTGTAAGGATCACACTCTTCCCTCATCTAAACACCAACCATCTCTTCACCTTCATTCCACCGACTTAGATCACCACTCCACGCACCTCCCTCGGCACGTTCCTACCACCTACCACTCCTTTCTGGACGTCTTCAGTAAGGAACGTGCCACACAACTTCCTCCTCACCGGCCCTGTGATTGTAGCATCGACCTGCTGCCCAATGCCAAACTACCGCATGGACGCATCTATCCTCTTTCCCGTCCTGAACACGAGGCGATGGAGAGCTACATCAAGGAAGCCATCAATCAGGGCTTCATCAGGCCATCTAAATCTCCTGCCGCATCGAGCTTCTTCTTTGTGACCAAGAAGGACGGAGGACTCAGGCCGTGTATCGACTACCGGGTGTTGAACGAGGCTACGGTGAAGTTCGCTTACCCTCTGCCGTTGGTTCCCGCAGCTCTTGAGGAACTTCGGGAGGCCCGAGTGTTTAGTAAGCTGGACCTCCGTAGCGCTTACAACTTAATCCGAATTCGAGAAGGAGATGAGTGGAAGACAGCCTTCATTACCCCTACTGGTCACTACGAATACCTGGTAATGCCCTACGGGCTAGCAAACAGTCCATCCGTTTTTCAAAACTACATGAATGAAATCTTCAGAGATCTCCTCCATAAATGCGTTATCATATATATAGACGACATCCTCATTTACTCCCGCAATCTTGAAGACCACTGTGACCAGGTTAGCCAAGTATTACAACGTCTCCGTGAGCACCAACTATACTTGAAACCAGAGAAATGCGAGTTCCATCAAGCTACCATCTCCTTCCTCGGCTACGTGATCTCCGCTGCGGGGGTCCAGATGGAGAACACCAAAGTAGACGCAGTGAATAACTGGAAAGTGCCTCAAACCGTCAAGGAGCTCCAGCGCTTCCTAGGATTCGCCAATTTCTACCGGCGCTTTATTAAGAATTACAGCGTCATCTCGTCACCTCTATCATCACTCCTCAAAGGGGGTAAAAAGACTATTACCTGGAGCTCCGAGGCAGATCGCGCCTTCGAACTCCTCAAGAGCAAGTTCACTACAGCACCCATCCTTAAACACCCGGATCCTACACGGCCCTTCGTAGTAGAAGTCGATGCGGCAGATGTAGGAGTGGGGGCCGTACTCTCCCAGTGGTCCGACGATCCTAAAGCTCTCCATCCGTGTGCGTACTATTCCCGGAAACTCACGTCGGCTGAGCAGAACTACGGCATAGGGGACCGTGAACTACTAGCCATTAAACTGGCCCTCGAAGAATGGCGGCACTGGTTGGAAGGAGCCCGGTTTCCATTTACCGTAATCACAGATCATAAAAACCTTCAGTACCTCCGCAGTGCTCAACGATTGAACGCCCGACAAGCTCGATGGTCACTATTCTTCGCCCGGTTTAATTTCTCCATCACTTACCAGCCAGGGAGCAAGAACTGCAAAGCGGACGCTCTCTCCCGCCTGTACTCACCAGATCCCGTTCGAGACGCTCCTGAACCCATACTACCACCCTCCAGCTCCGTCGCTCCTATCCTGTGGAACATCGATGAAGACATTCGTGCCGCCACTCTCGAGGAGCCAGCCCCTCCGGGGCTGCCACCGGGTCTGACCTACGTTCCATCCAGACACCGTCTCACCCTCATCGAAAGTACGCACACTTCCCTCGGTTCAGGACATCCGGGCAGCAGGCGAACCCTCTCGCTCCTACGTGGCAAATACTGGTGGCCTGGTATGGCCAAGGACATCGCACAGTATGTTCGGGGGTGTTCGGTCTGTGCCGTAACCACTACTCATCATCATCTGCCAGAGGGTAAACTTCAGCCACTACCTATCCCCCGCCGACCCTGGACCCACATTGGTATAGACTTTGCCACCGACCTACCTCCATCCCAGGGTTACACTACCATATTGGTGGTAGTCGACCCGTTCTCCAAAATGTGTAAACTCATTCCTCTCAAGGCCCTACCTACCGCATTGGAAACCGCTGAAGCTCTCTTTCACCACGCCTTCCGGAACTATGGCCTCCCCGAAAACATCGTCTCTGACCGGGGGCCTCAGTTCATTTCCAGGGTCTGGCGGGCCTTCTTCCGTTTACTGGGTACCTCCGTCAGTTTGTCATCCGGCTATCACCCTCAAACGAACGGACAGACCGAACGGAAGATTCAAGAGATCTCACGGTACCTCCGGACCTACTGTGCACACCATCAGAACACCTGGAGCCAGTACTTGCCGTGGGCAGAATATGCCCAGAACTCCCTTCGCCAAGCCTCTACAGGATTAACTCCCTTCCAGTGTGTCCTAGGTTACCAACCTTCATTGTTTCCGTGGACCGGCGAAGCCTCTGAAGTGCCCGCGGTAAATCACTGGTTCCAGGAGAGCGAGAGGGTATGGGACTCAGCCCACGTCCATCTCCAACAGGCAGTACGGAGACACACGGACGCCGCCAACCGCCGTAGACTACCCAATCCCATATACCAACCTGGGGACAGGGTGTGGTTGTCTACTCAGAACATCCGTCTCCGACTGCCCTGTAAAAAGCTGAGTCCCCGCTACATAGGGCCATACACCATCCAGTCACAGATAAACCCTGTCACCTACCGTCTTAACCTGCCACCTCACTCTCGTATACCTTCTGCCTTCCACGTATCACTCCTCAAACCTTTCACTGACCCTGTCTCTCCTCCTTCCACAGACCCAGAGCTGCCTCCCCCTCCAGCACAACCCGAGGTCATTGGTGAGAACATCTACCAGGTCAAGGAAATCCTCGACTCCCGGCGGCGGGGTGGCCAGCTCCAATATCTAATCGATTGGGAAGGATTCGGTCCCGAGGAGCGGTCATGGACACCTAGGGAGGACATTCTAGACCCCTCTCTCCTCGAAACATTCCACCAACAACATCCCAACCGTCCAGCTCCTCGAGGCCGTGGTCGCCCACGTCGCCGGTCCAGGGTGCCAGGAGTCACCCGTGGAGGGGGGGGTACTGTCACACCCCCTGCACGTTCTATCAGCACGGATCACCACTCACACTCTCCAACCAATACACAACGCACTCACTCACCCGATTACTGATCACACACACCTGTACACTCATCACCATCACCTGCTCCCGTCATCACCAGCACACTATATATACAGACTCACCCCGTTCTCCAGTGTCTGGTATCAACTTCGCAAGGATCACATCTATCTCCGTCTTCTCCATTCGACCTTCTGCCAAGACTGCTATCCACCGGCTTACCCAGAGACTAACCCCTGTGAACGGCTTGCTCTATATAAGGGAAGTGCCTACTTGCTCAGTCTATGACTCTTGCTAGCACCTCGGTGCATATATATAAAGGATGCATATCGCTCGGTCGCCAGAGCAGCTCTAGGACTCTCCGACCACTGCCTGGTTCATCTTCTACCAACTTACAGGCAAAAACTTAAAACTGCTAAGCCAGTATTAAGGACTGTTAAGAGATGGACCAACGACACAGAACAGGATTTACAAGCTTGTTTTGAATGCACTGACTGGAGTGTTTTTGAAGCTGCTGCCACCGACCTGGACGAGCTCACAGAGAGTGTAACATCATACATCAGTTTCTGTGAGGAGTTATGCATCCCTACCAGGACTTATTTATCATTTAACAATGATAAACCATGGTTCACATCAAAACTCAGACAGCTTCGTCAGGCCAAAGAGGATGCCTACAGGAGTGGGGACAGGGTCCTGTACAATCAGGCCAGGAACACACTGACAAAGGAGATTGGTGTGGCTAAGAAGAGCTATGCCAAAAAGCTGGAAAACCAGTTTTCTGCCAACGACCCTGCAACAGTGTGGAAAGGCCTGAAGGACATAACTAACTACAAGACACCATCCCCCAGCATTGACGGCAATAAAGATCTTGCAAACGAGCTGAATATGTTCTATTGTAGATTTGAGACAGCCGTCCAGACACCTCACACCTGCCATGACCATCTCTCTACACAGCCATTAACACCTCCAGCCATCCCCCTCTCCCCCCCTGCACTTCAGATCAGTGAGGATAATGTGCGTCAGATCTTCAGGAAACAGAAGAGAAGGAAAGCTCCAGGCCCAGACGGTGTTTCACCAGCCTGTCTGAGAACCTGCGCTGACCAGCTGGCCTCCATTTTCTCACAGATCTTCAACAGATCACTGGAACAGTGCATGGTTCCATCCTGCTTTAAGCGTTCCACGATCATCCCAATCCCAAAGAAACCAAAGATCTCAGGACTCAATGACTACAGACCTGTGGCCTTAACATCTGTGGCCATGAAGTCATTTGAAAGACTGGTGCTAGCGTATCTGAAGGACATCACTGGACCCCTGCTGGACCCTCTGCAGTTTGCCTATAGATCAAACCGGTCTGTGGATGATGCAGTCAACATGGGACTGCATTATACCCTACAACATCTAGACAAACCAGGGAACTACGCAAGGATTCTGTTCGTGGACTTCAGCTCTGCCTTCAACACCATTGTCCCATCATTGCTCGAGTACAAACTGACCCAGCTCTCTGTTCCTAGCTCTGTCTGTCAATGGATCACCAGCTTTCTGACAGATAGACAACAGCTAGTCAGAATGGGCAAAATTACATCCGACAGCCGCACCATCAGCACCGGCGCCCCCCAGGGATGTGTCCTCTCCCCACTACTCTTCTCTTTATACACCAACGACTACACTGCAAAAGACCCCTCCATTAAGCTCCTGAAGTTTGCAGATGACACTACTGTTATCGGCCTCATCCGAATGGCGACGAGTCTGCATACCGACAGGAGGTGGAGCGGCTGGCTTTATGGTGCAGATGCAATAACCTGGAGCTGAACACGCTCAAAACGGTGGAGATGATAGTGGACTTTAGAAGAACCCGCCCGGCACTCCCCCCACTCACCATCATGAACAGCACTGTGGCTGCAGTAGAGTCATTCAGGTTCCTGGGCACCACCATCTCTCAGGATCTGAAGTGGGACATTCACATAGACTCTATTGTGAAGAAAGCCCAGCAGAGACTGTACTTCCTTCGTCAGCTGAGGAAGTTCAACCTGCCCCAGGAGCTGCTCGTACAGTTCTACTCAGCGGTCATCCAATCCATCCTCTGCACTTCAATCACCGTCTGGTTCGGCTCAGCTGCCAAAACCGACCTCCGCAGACTACAGCGAATAGTCCGGACAGCTGAACGAATCACTGGCACTACCCTTCCTACACTTCAAGAACTGTACTCTTCCAGAGTGAGTAAAAGGGCTCACAAAATCACTCTGGACCCCTCACACCCAGCGCACTTCCTGTTTGAACTGTTACCGTCTGGTCGGCGCTACAGAGCACCAAGCACAAAAACAGCCAGACACAGGAAAAGTTTCTTTCCTCAGGCCATCTACCTCATGAACAGTTAAATATTCTACTACTGTGCAATAAATGTGCAATACTTTCTCATACGCACTCGTACACAGCACCTTATAACAACTTACAGTGCAATACTTCTTCTACGCAGTTGTACACAGCACCTTATAACTTGTCTGTACATACAATTCATCATCCAGAGATTTTTGTCTGATTGCATCTCTGTTTAATGTGTGTCGTCTTTTTCATATTTATTTCGTGTTGTCACTTGTCACTTTATGTACACTGAAAGCTTCTGTAGCCAAAACAAATTCCTTGTGTGTGTAAGCACACTTGGCAATAAAACCCATTCTGATTCTGATTCTGATTCTGATATCGTTGTGTTTAAATAAACACTGTTGAATTATACTCTGCCTTCTGTGATCCGTGACAGTTGTCCTGTTGATTTTCTCTTTGATATGTTATTTAGACTTTAAGTTACAGCCATTTGAAATGTGCAGTTTTGTTACTTCACCAGGAGGCTCTACTGGTCCCCTTGGGGTGGAAGGGCAATAAAACCAGTACAGATGTATTCCCTTTACCATGGACAACAAACTGTGTTGTCACATTTATGCATAGACATTTTTTTTATTTCTGCCCCTTTCTATATTTACAACAAGCTTGTGTTAGGTTTTGATGGTACTGTGAGACAGAATACAGAAATACAGTTAAAATTTACACCAATATTTTAAAGTAACATGTCTAGGCAACATGTTTATTATTTCTGTATATCTATCATTCTTTCCTTCTTTTTCTTTTTTCCTTTAGCAAAAGGATTTTGGATGAACTTGCATTTGGTGTGGGGAAATAATGATTCCTCATCATAATGGTTTTCTTTGTCTTGCTTGTCTATGTCCCTATAATCTGCTTATTCCATAAACAAGAAGTTGTTATACAGCACCCTACACTAGGACACAGGTGTTTCTTTCAGCCCAGGGCTAAAGACCTAAAATTCCATTTTCCCCCTGTGAATCATATTTAGTTTGATTATTATTACTCATGCCTCACAGTGGCGCAGTGAGTAGCACGATCGCCTCACCGCAAGAAGGTCACTGGTTCGAGCCTCTGCTGGGTCAGTTGGCATTTCTGTGTGGAGTTTGCATGTTTTCCGTGTTGGCGTGGGTTTCCTCCGGTTTCCCCCATAAGTCCAAAGACATGCGGTATAGGTGAATTGGGTAAGCTAAATTGTCCCTAGTCTATGTGTGTGAATGATTGTGTGTGGATGTTTCCCAGTGATGGGTTGCAGCTGGAAGGGCATTCGCTGCGTAAAACATATGCTGGATAAGTTGGCAGTTCATTCAGCTGTGGTGACCCCAGATTAATAAAGGGACTAAGCCAAAAAGAAAATGAATGAATTATTACTCATAAAACTCATGATTATTTAGTCTTGTAGTTGGTTAAGGTGGAGCTCATTTTGAACTATTTTGCAGATATCTACTGTATCTAATGATTATTTTAAATATGAGCTAGTCTGCTAATTATTTTCTTCATCACTCAACTGATTGTTTGGTTTGTAAGTATTATGAAAATAGTGAGAATTACACATTACCCAAAAAGAATACCATTTCAAATGCTGTGAACAGTTCAAACTTTAACATAATTAAAAATGTCAAGCAACTAAAAATAAAAAGCAAATGCAAATTTCTAAGCTGGAACTATGTAATGATTTTACATTAAAATGATCAACAAACTTGATCAACTTATGATCAACAAATTAGTTGGCAATTTTTTTTTTGCCATTTGACTACTTGTTTTGGCAGTACTTATACTGTAATTATGAACTACGAAGTAGTTTTATTTATACCAAAATGTCATATTTTATAAGCTCTTCATGTGCTGTCAAGTTCAGTGAAATATTTTTTTTCTTTTAACTGCAGCCTAGTACAACTAAAAAGTGACAAGCAAATCATCGAGAGAGCAAGTACCTCAAATCTATACTTTAGAACAGTACAGCACTTAGCCTTACAATAATGCACTTAATTTCCACCACTGACTGGTTGTAGAGATATGCATGCATACATTTCTATCCATGTATGTAAAAAAAAGAAGAGAATACACGTTATAAGGTGATAAAAAGCATATTTTATTACACCCTTTAGAATCAGAGTTTAAGGTCAAGGCCACAGTCAAGAAAAAAAAGAGTCACTGTTGATTACAGTTCGTCACCAGAAATGTCGAAATCACTGTCATAGTCATCAGCTGACGAGTTGTTTAAGAAGTTCTCTGCTCCAGACAAAACTTTCAGGTAACACTCTCTTGCTTGCACCCGTATATCTCTGATTTTATGTAGCTTTCTGTGGATGATGCTCTGCAGACCTTTCAAACCTTCTTCACTTAGGCCACATTGCGAATCTTGAAAATACAAAAATATAACAAAATAACATTAGGCCTCCCTTAAAAACATTCATCATCATTGTGTATGTTTATTAGGGCTGCTCCCTAATAGTAACGCAAAAATGTTAGTCTGTTAGAAAAGTCATAGTTGGACTAAATTGGATTGACTGTGTAGTTGCAGAACAAACAAACAAACAAACAAACAAACTCCACAGAACATGGTGATGGTTGGTCCTTGTAATTATTAGATAGTAATTACATATACGTGTAATGAAGGCTTACACATCTAAAGCCACTTATGGAACAATAAAATATGTTTTCATTACTAGGCTACTTTTTACTTAAATGACATGTCCTCTATGTAGTTACAGGAATATGCACTTTAGTTTAAAAAAATCAGACTCTTACTAACAGTGAAATAAAGACAGTCTGACAATTGTGATGGATCAAAGAACTTATTCTTTCTCAGCCCTGGAACTGGATCTGACTCTTTAGTGAGTCAATTTTCTAGGAAAATATGTGGTCAGGGGCAACCCTATGCTTATGTTTGTGCCATTTATTACAAATACATACTTTTCAGTGTCTCAGAGCCAAACAAGTAGGACAGTTCTCTGAGGGTCTCAGAACGAGTTAAAAGATATTTCCAATGGTGGTCCATCTCTGCGACAAGAATCTTCTGCTCCTCCTGAAGTCGCCTTACTGACATGATGATGTCGAATGCCTTCCTTTTTGTCCTTAGGTCGACAAAGTCTAGAATGCATGAGAAAAAATTATGACAAACTGACATTTAAGGCATTGTGGGTAATGTGTGTAAGTGTAAAAATGTGTATGTATACTAATTGTGTACATACCACTGTGTGGCAGCTGCCATGGCCAAGCTGTATCACCAGACAAAATGGTTTCCAAGCATAGAGTGTCTGTGTTTGGAACCATTCCGTTGTATTTCTCAACAACTGATGTCAAAATTCCCTTCTCCTCCCTGATCTTGCGGCGAATCCTGGCACGACCTTTGTTGCCATCTGTATCTTTATAGAGACGCTGGGAACGCCTCTTGATACTTGCCACCAGCACCTCAATTCGGTTGGCCAAGGCATCAACATCATTTGTTGTTGTTGTTGTTGTTGTTGTTGCTGCTAAGAAGAAGTAGGTGGGACAAAATACAATAACAGTTACAATTTAACAATTACAACTATTCATGACTAAATGTATTACTATAAATATATAAATACTAGTCTCACCGTCTGCCCACTCCTTTACATCATTGACCCAATCTTCCAACTGGCTCTCTGTCACTGCCAGTTCGGCTTTCATGGATTCTAGGTTTTGCACCTGGCTTTGTAGAGCTTTTGTGGTCTGCAATGACAAGTAGATAGGACACAGATATGACAAAAACAAGAACCAAATGTTTAATGTACAGCTTCAAACACTAATAACATACATTACTGAACATCTAAAACAAATTCTACTGATGTCATTACTTTCTGATATCGACGGGTCAGTGCGGTGGCCAAATTGTTGAACTTTTGCTGATTCCAGCGCATGGCCATGAGAGTCAGCATGTCTGTGCGTCCTGCAAACACAGAAAATATCATTTTACTATATTCCCCTTACTTATTATGTAATGATGTAACTAGTTGAAGTACTGTATGTTGTCATTTTACCTGCTTTGGACATGTGTTTTGTGGTCACTGCAATCCTAGAAAGAAAAGCATTGCACTGTTCCACCTCCTCCCCTAGTGTTAAACCAGCCCCATCCTGATACGCCCCACTCCATTTCACCTGATTAGTAGTAATAATAAAAAAATTTTTAAATAATGCTGAGAAAGTTTTTACATTCATTTGCAGATGCCCAGTTTTGATAATCACAAAGCAAAGTTCACTCACCTCGCATTTAAAATCATGGGCTTTGGCATGGAATACTGAAAGGAAGGGCTTCATGTTAAGAAGGTGCTGGAGCTCTGGGCAGCTTTTTGCAACTCTTTGGAGGTATGGCCAATATTTGCAGGTCACATCCATACAAAAAAAAGTGATTTGCCTACTGGCCAGCTTTTCTTGTAGGTACAGGGGATATGCAAAAATTTCTCCCCTGTACATATTTAAAGCACAGAGCAGCACTCCATGCCGACACACCGCAAGCTCCAGTCCCTCCTCATCTACCTTGCTGGCAGATCTTTGGGAGGTCTCTCGGGCTGCTGACCACTCCCCTCCACAAACACCTCTTCCACTGACCTATAATATGGAAAATGGTTGAAGAAAAATAAGACTCTTTTAAACAAACTGTTGAGTAGGACATAAATGTAGTCCTGTATGTAGTCTAATCATCTGCAATTTTACATGTTTGGATGTCTTGTGAATATAGTCCACAAATCTTGTCACATCTTCATCCTTAGCTATAAAGATGTCTTCAAAGATGGCCTGTTCCTCAGATCTAAAGAAAATAATAATATTATCATAATAATAATAATCAGTTGTAACTGTAATATAATTTTACTTGGTGCACATTAAACAGCTATTTTTTCTTCTTAATATTGTTTCAACAGTGTGACATTATACACAGTTTGGAGTACCTAGCTGCATTCTTGAAACGGTAATGCTTGCGGTTTCCATCTACTGAAACTGCCAGCATATCTGGGGTGCACGCAGGACAGATGAAGGGCTCTTCCTTGCAGATTTTGTCCACCTCATATCGCACAGCCTCCCACTCAAAAAAACTTTTCTGAAAACTGTCTGTGGAGATCTTGCCAGTCTATTAGAAGAAAGGAAAAAAACAGCTAATAATGTATAACAAATACACTAGCATCAAACAGTTTTTCAACCCACAATACAAAGACATTAACAACACTGTAGAATAAATAAATTCAATACTCACACGACCAAAGCGGACAGTTCGCTGATCCAGCATTCTTAAAAATGCTTGGCAGGACAGTCCTGGTGCTGCCATCTTCATTTCTTCAAATGAAAAAAACACATCTGTGGCATAAATTGTAGAAAAGTGAAGGGTCGCAGGCCAATAATCGCTTCGATTTAGGTCGACCACTCCAGCAGCCCAAGTGGCTTGGCATGCCTCACAACTCAACTCAGGCATGCTTAGATCATATCGTCCTGGAAAAATCAAAAACAAATCCACTTTAATGTAAACCTTATGTGATTAATCAGGGTTTACATTCTTAAAATATTTTTTACATAATTTCTTTGACTTTTTGAACATTACTCAAAAGTGTGTGGATTTTACAAACAGACCTGTGCTCCCTTATGAGAGAAGAGCATGTATAGATGTTTATGAAAGTGAAAGTCATGACATATTGTCAAGTATGGTGACCCATACTCTAAATTGGTGCTCTGCATTTAACCGATTCAAGTGCACACACACAGCAGTGAGAAGTGAACAATGACACACACACACACACACACACACACACACACACACACACACACACA
>CAIGQW010052771.1:852947-864345 GCA_903798125.1 Danio choprae | reverse complement strand
CACACACACACACACACACACACACACACACACACACACACACACACCAGAGCAGTGGGCAGCCATTGCTCCAGTGCCCAGGGAGCAATTTGGGGTTCGGTGCCTTGCTCAAGAGCACCTCAGTCATGGTATTGAAGGTATAAAGAGCACTGTTCATTCACAATCCCCACCTTCAATTCCTGCCGGTGTGGGAATCGAACCGGCGACCTTCGGGTTACAACCCCGACTCTTTAACCATATAACACTTATATTTACACCCTTACCATTCATTGTGATCACAGCAACATTCTTCCCTGGGCTGACCCTTAATGACTCTGACGAACAACTGCAAATATTGTCAGGAATCTCCACAGGTACAAGCCGTACTGGAAGAGATCAAACGTGAATTAAGATAATTTGTATTGACTGAGTAATACAACATTGTAATGGTTCAATGGTAATAAAGAACATTGCTGAAAAAGTATACAAGAGTTGCACAAAAAGCTGACTGAATGGCCTTAATAAATTCAATATCAAACAATATGAAACAAAAAGGCATTATTTAAATAGTTAAGCTTATGAGGCCTAACGATTCTCAGAATTAAATTTATGTTGTACAGTCATAAACCAGGACTTACCAGAATGGGAAAGAGCCTTATCTACAACAAAACTTGTTGGAGGCAATGGCTGGTAGAATCCAGCAGTCATGGCATCTCGGTTATGGAGAACATGTCTGGTGTGCATGCTGACATCACAATCAGCACAAAAGAAGGGGCGTGGTCGACAGTCACAACAACGGACAGCAGCTGGATTGCTCCCACACTGTTGGCAGATGTGTGTTGCCACATTTTCTTGTGCCACAGCTGTGTTCACCAGACGGGGTCTTTCTGCCCTCCACCTCTCTGAAAAGAGACTTTGTCGTTTGCCCCAGTTTGAGGAAGCTAGGAGAGAATCTCTTGAGGTTCCAAGAGGTGATGCCTCATCATCTGAGGTATTGCTCAGTGAGTGCTGGAGATCTTGCAGAAAACACTCTGTTAAAATAGTATGGAATATTTAAAAACAACACATATTAAAGTGTACTGCTTGGAGTGCCTTTGGATTTTGAAAATGTAATTTACACAAAAAAAGTACACACCAACAGTCTCTGGAGCAAAAGTCACCTCACAGTTAGTGTCAGGAGCGTTGATGGGAGGATCAGTTTTCCGAACGCGATCAGCTGTACCAGATAAAAACAACAAAAAACAACATTTATAACATTTTCAACTTGTCCCAAGGCTAGTAGCACAAATTTACCTCCCTTATTATGAAATGGCATAAGCTCACTGTTTAACGTTTAGCTAGAGAAAAGGACTAGCAGACATTTATTTCCCCAACCCACATGTGGACAGTCCACTTACTTGCAGTTATCTGTCTATGAGTTGTCATATAGATGATAAAAGCAAATAAGAATGCTTGCTGTAAAAGCAGATCATTTAAAAAGAAACAAGCTGTTTGGCCACTGACAAGACACTCAGAACAAACTGCTTCAAACTAAGCCCTACCAAGACCAATAATTTAGTGCAGTTTATACTGCTTTATTTTATAAATTTATTTTCATGTCAAAAATCAAGCGAGCAGTTCTGGTTTGACTGTTTCTCTGACATATTCAATGTTTGACATATTCATAAGTGCCTAAACAATGTAGATATTTAATATATTGAATCTACAATTATACTGACCTTTATTTGACTGATTCCTGCTTGACCTTGGTCTTGCAAAGACAATGTTTCCATCAATGTCTCTTTTTCTCCAATGCACCCTTGGTTCAGGTGTCTTTACTGGTGCTACTTCCTCCTGTTCCTGCAGTTCACCAAGCAAGTCATCAAAACTCTGGAGCTCATCGCTGAGTTCATGATGATCAACCAGGTTATCCAGCTTCATAAACTGTTCTTGGAGTTCTGAATCACTCATGGTGATGGGCAGAAACACAAACAGACAGAAAGACTCACAACAAAGATGGACAAATATGACAACTACAGATGTAAACAGACACAGAAAGAGAAAGAGTGAGTGAGATAGAGAGAGAGACAGGGCAAGTGTGCTACAGAGAGACAACTACAGGTTAACAAAATGGACGTGGCTCTTAAAAGTGCCTTTGGTTTGTGTGTGTGGGTCGAGTTAAATAAAGTAGAAGTGAGAAGCTGGTGAATTTGAAGGACCTGGTAAGAGAAAAAAAAAAAATCTAAATTCAGAATTTCTTACATTTTTACCAGTATATTCTTCATCAGTGTTGGCAGATTGGGCAGTTTTTGAGTGGTTTTGAGTTAGGGATAAAACTACATGGGATAAAATGGGCTTGGACAGGTGAAATTTTGATATCTGTTGCGCCAAATGACAGACATGGAAAATAGTTATTAAATAATTGTGATAAGCCACAGTATTGTCGTAGCTATGAATACATTTGTATTGTGTACCATTGTTAAGATTTGTGCTTTTACTATATAATTTGGTGTGGATTTCTAACAATTGCTGGAAAACAAACCAATCTGGCAACACTGTTCCTCATCTGAACATTTATAAATGGCTAAAGCGCTGTGAGCTACTGTAATATGAAAACACATCATACAAATCATACAATCTACTATCATATTACCTTGCATGATTATATGTGAAAAATAAACTAATTTGAATTTAATTAGCTAACTTAGCTAGCATACTACACATGGTGCAGCTAATTATATTTTTATAACGTCTGCTGTCATTTACTGCATCACAAAACTACTACTTTGCACTTCTAAAGGTTTTTAACACAACTTCTTGACCAAACTGAACAGTTTTTGTACCGAAAATGTAAATAATTGTTCACATCTATATCAATTAACTGTTCTACTTACCGAGTGGAAAATCGCAATGGATCTTGGGATCGCGCCATACAATGACGTCAGCGCCACAGATTGATTGATTTATTAATAGATAAATAAAAATACAATATAAACAATTAATCAATCAACCAACTAATAAACAAACAAACAAATAATTAAATAATAATGATTATTATTAATAATCGCATTGCGCTGAATAATCATTGATAAATATGATAAAGAACTAGATAAATATGACCTGGTGGTCGCCAACTGACTAGCCCTGCCATAGCTTATTTATTGTAGCCTATTATTTTTTATTTCTATTTATTGTAGTTACGATCCGTGCTTAATATACCTAACACGTCAAATTTCAACGCTTTAGGCACCCGTACAGATCCTATAGGGAATCCCTGCACGTCTAAATATGACGCTGAAGGGGTACCCTGTTCGTCAAACACTGACGCCAAGGGTCCCTGACCAAGCGTCAATATATGACGAGTTAGGAGTGAGAACGTGTTGGCCAAAACTGCTGCTCGCAATAGGACTAAACGTTTATCTCGCTATATTTTATCGACCACTATAAGAGGAGGATGGGACAATTATTATAATTGTGTGCTATTGTGTAAATACAGTTTGTATTTTTGTTATATTATTGAGTTTTCATGAAGGAACTGAAAAAATGATGCACATTGTCAAGTGCAATGTAGAGTTGTTTTGGTTAGGTTAAAATTAGATGTAATGCTAAAAGTTATAGTAATTAATTTTTATGTATAGATTGACGAATATTTCATGTTATTACAGGAATATGGTCCAGTTTATCAGGTTCCCTTCACTGGTCCTCAAGGACAGCTGGCCAACGTGTTTTCCAACCATCTCTGCCCATCACCCGCTGTGTGTTCGGTCAGAGCTGCAAATGACCATTTCAGGTGAGTTTGAAGTGAGGTAATTTCTAAATAAAACATTTTAATAGTCATAATAATGCACAAAATTGTTATAAATCCTAACAAAAAGCTTATTTCATTCTGTTGTAGCCATGTCATGGGGAAACTGGAGCACCCAGAGGAAACCCATGTGAACACTGCACACAGAAATGCCAACTGACCCAGCTGGCGCTCGAACCAGCGACCTTCTTGCTGTAAGGCTACAATGCTACACGCTGCGCCACCGTGTCGCCCCATATACTGTACTATACTGATCCAGGGTAGCCTACATTAGGCACTCATTAACAATGGGGGCAAAACTTATATTTTATTAATCTGGGGGGTGTTTAGCTTAATTGGCAACATCTAAAAACTATAAAATATTTATTTTTGTAAGGGAGGAGAGAGTGAAATTCACCCAGTATCACAAAGAAGATTACCTGATATCAGCTCAGATACAAAAAGTACTGTAAGTATTACTTTAAGGCTGTGCTTTTTTTTTTATTAATTAAGTCCTGTCTACACATAAAGCCCAGTCTATAGCACAATGGTCTCCCCTTTTAAATGATGGACCTAATTAGTTCACACAGCAGTACTGCACACAGTTGTTAGCTAATTGTAGTTCATATCAACTATTTCTAATTTTATAATTATCTATCTATATATGTAATTTTATATAATTTTTATAGGATTCAGTAATGACAGTTGTTTAAGAAAGGTTACTACTGAGGGTCATCAAACTAATCAAAAATAATATCTTGTGTTTCTCAGGGTGTGTTTACACATTCTGTGTGGTTGTAGTGTTTATGTTACATCAACAGTTATTGACTCATGTGCTTTCAGCAGTTAAGGGCTATATATATATATATATATATATATATAATATTCATTCATTCATTTTTTTTTTCGGCTTAGTCTTTTTATTAATCTGGGGTTGCCACCGCGGAATGAACCGCCAACCTATCCAGCATATGTTTTATGCAGCAGATGCCCTTCCAGCTGCAACCCATCACTGGGAAAAATAATAATAATAATAATAATAATAATAATAATAATTTATTATAAATAATAATAATTTATAATTTATATAAATTATAATTTATATACAATGGTGTGTGTGTGTCAACTAATGATCAGTCATCTGTCAGACAGAATTCAAGACTCCAGGCCAGCTGGGAGAACCGTACAAAGAATTGCATTTATTTTTCTTTTGTACCTTACATAATTTTTACCTTTTTCACTTTTATTTTGTTTGACTATGTAGTATTGTCTCCAGTGCAAATGATTCTTTGTCATCCCATTCCCTGAGAACACTCTATACTACTTGAGTTGTTCAGGCATGTTTGAAACCTACATGTAGTGATGAAACCTAACAGTAGTGATGTAACTTAGTGATGAAACCTACAGTGGTGTGTTGGAGCTGGGCTGAAACTAAACTCTGCATGGCTGTGGCCCTCCAGGAAATGAGTTTAACACCCCTGCTATAGAGTGATTGTTTTGACTGATTTTGTGTCACATTTAGGTTTAGCAACTGTCCAGAGTTGGTGGATGTTCTGTCCAAGCCTGAGTAAAAATGTCATGAACAGGTACATATTTATCTTGCATTGCTTGTGTTTATTTCTGTATATTATTTCTCTAATATTTCAGGAAAATGTATTTTTACTATTAAAACAGCCTTTGAAATGACTGCATTTTATCAGTTATGCATCATTATTAGGTCGGGCCAGTGCGAACTAGGGCTGGGCCAATAGCCCAAAAGCTTGAGCAGTGGGACCAAAATCCTGTCGTCTTTCCACTGTCGGGCCAATAGCGAATACGCATAGGCCTGTGTATTTTCATTCATTTTATTCGTTTACTCGGCGACAACTGCTGGCATCGAGCATCAAGTGATCTCACCAGTAATGGAGGGTTGATCCAGTGCACCATTCATAATATTATATCACAGAATTATAACATATAACAATATAACATCCTTGCGGTAGACGCCGTCAAACATTAAACCCAAATGAGTGAGCCCTAAAACATATTAAGTTTCATATAATTTCATATAATTCTGTTATGTTAAGTAAAGGAAAGTCACAGTGTTTCAGGACATTAAAAAGCAGGCTAGCTATATATCGTTACACTCGGGTCACAGCATCCTCAACAAATGCATAAGTATTAAGAAAGAAAAAGTATCATACATTTGATAAAGTAGTGTTAAATATTTCAGAACGGCATATCTCCACTTTCGGATTCTCCCCCACAGCAAAATAATGGCTATCCTTCTAATAAAGTTCTACATTAAAATTTCATTTTAAATTTTACCATGTCATATACAAACATTTGTTTGAGGACAAATAACACATTTTTACATGCAGTTTTCCCCAATCTGTTTGAAAAGCAGTGCAGGACTGGATGACAGAAAAGGTATTGCTGTTGGTTTCACTCTTAAATATAGGTTCGCCTATTGTATGGAATTATCAAAGAATGCTCTGTTTGCACGATTTGATTAATATCATTGTATTAGCCAAATACTTTATAAATATTATTTCAAAACTCTTGTTTATTTTTTCAAAACGACTTGTTTATTATTTTTAGGCCTTTGTAAGTTCAAATGGCTTGTATAGGCTAGACCTATATTGTTATAGTTTTTGTTTGTTTATTTTGTTATTTTAAATATTAGTTTATTCAGTTATTTTTATTATATCCGATTTTTGTAATTCTTTGAATGCTTTTAATAGCTTAGGCTATTTTATCTAGATCTAATAGGCCTACAAAAGTTGATACGTAATGTATAAAGTTGTGTCTTTCTGTTGTGTTCATAGTTTGTAGGCTATTATCTCCAATAAACAAACAAATAAATAGATAAATAAACTCCTTCGTGTGGCATCTGACAGAGCTGTGAAACGGTCTCTCGTACACATACATAGACACGCACGTCCATTCACAAACACACCTTTTAAACTTGATATAAAACTCTCGACAAATGAAAGTTACTGGCTGCTGTCTTTAATGTGGTATAGGGTCTGACTGAAGTGTGTAAATATTATTATAGAAACAATATCTTTAAGGAGGACGCAGCTTTCTTTTCATTCCCTTTATTTATTTAATTATTTAAATAAATAAATCCCAGAGGAAGTTCCGCTTTGGCCTGATCAGGCCCCAGACATGACTGTGGAAATGCGACTGGCCCTGGCTCGCACTGGATTGTTCGCTTCAGGCACGTCTGCTGCATTAGTAGCTGCATTTTCACTATCGCGCCAGGGCCAGTCGCATTTCCACTGTCACTTCCTGGGGCCTGATCAGGCCAAAGCGGGCCTTCGCCAAATACCTTGGGCCAAAGAGGGCCAGCTGGGGCTTCAGGGCAGGAGTGAAGGGAGAGGCGGAGTTAGCCCGACTCTGGTAAAGATGGCGTGCTGCCATTACACTACTTTTCCGATCACAGAGGAGTACATGTGCCAAAAAAAAAAACCAAATAATTAAACCCCAAATAAACATTGCGTCCTGGAAGGGACGTGGTGGGGAAAAATGGGTGGGAGAAAAAACTTTGTCGGAGGAAAATATATATATTTACGTTTTTGCGTTACCTCGCAAAGTTCCCTCGCAAAACTGTTGTTCCACAAACACGGCTTTTCAATTCATGTTTTAACTTATGATGCAGGCTGGTTTATTAAGGCAAAATGTCTAATTACATGGATGATTACATTACAACAGAGAGTCGGCGATGTAATCATGACTGATGCTGTCCTGTTTACACCGGTTAATAAGATGCGTTTATTCGATCGAATCACGGGTAATTTATAGATAAAATCATAATGCAAAGATCAGGAAATTATCACGTGACGTTTTTTTTTTTCATAGAATAAATGTATAATTTACATTTTAAATGTACTATTATTTTCACAAATGGCAGCCGTTCTTGAAAGAAGCACATAGTTTATATGTTGAAAGCTGAGCTTGTGTCAAGCTGATGATAGAGTGACTTTTTGAGTTGTATGCTTGGCTATCCCGCTGACAATTGGCAACTATGTTAACATCAAAATTACAAATGTAAGTTACTTTGTATAAATGTATCAATATGAGGTCTAGTTATCGTGAAACTAAAACAGGTAGTAATGGATACTTTTTATTACGTGTTTGAGGCCATATTTAATTTGAGTACAAAAGTGTAGTCAGTATTTAAATTTTTACCAGAGTCATTTTATCATTATCACTTCTACTTGAGTAAAGGATGTGTGTACTTTTGCCATCTCTGTCCACTTCTTAAAATTACATAATAATGCATTTGAAAGTATATGGTTAAACTAACTGTAATTTGTCCTTATAAAAAAAAAACGTGCATATCATGCAGTCAAAACAGTATTTATTGTTTGAATTTTACGTTAATTTAAAGACAATATTTTCTTAAAATAACACATCAGAAAACAGCTTGTGACCATACGGATGCGCACTATATCAACTAAAACAGAGCTTTTCTTTGTCATTGCACTTGCAGTCAAAATGTGGGACAAAACGGCCACAGACCATATCATCTACAGGGCTGTGGGAGACCACTTGAAACATGCACCTGGACGGTCTGGCAGTGGCAGGCACACAGCAAAAAAAAAAAAAATAATCGGATGCTTTTTGTTGTCGTTGTTGTTAGTTCATTTGACCAATAAATGTTTTGTCGTTACTTTTTTCTGTTTTATCTATTTTGAGAGCAAATATTACGCTAATAAAAGAATATAATACTTTTTTTTAACAAATATTGAATTTATGAATTACGTAAAATTTCTCTAAAACGTTTAGAAGATTGCTTTATAAAGGTCTTTCTCACTACCTGTAAAAGTGGTCTTTTACCTTTCACTCTGTAACCAAATTTAGACTTAAAATTGATGTCTTTTTAAAGACGTCTTTTCATCTTTCACTTTTTAACCTGTTTTCCACATTGTTTGGACATCTGACAATGTCGTCTTTTCGACGCCATTTGACGACTTTTTGCTGGGTAAATATGGAGCAACTGGGGCCGAGAGACCTCTGAATGATCAAATATTATTTTGCTGGGCCTAAAATATAATAAAACAGCAGCACAAACATTTTTTTGCAGCACAAATTGTGAGGAAATGAAAATAATATATTAGTGCACAAATATAATGTTCATTTCAACGGCACAAACCAGCACAAATCAGGCACAAACGAATGACAGCACTTTCTGTGCGATTTAGAGGAAATAATGGGGTGGAGAGTGATGTCACGGCTCCCTAAATATTTTGGTTATATCTAAACAATGAAAATAAAAAATATGTTTGTTTTATTGGCACAAACCAGCATAAATCGGGCACGAACAGTTTTGTGCGATTTAGAGGAAATAATGGGGTGGAGAGTGACATCACGGCTCCTGAAATATTTCGCTTAGGCAATATCTAAACAATGAAAACAGATACAGTGTTTATTTTAACAGTACAAACCAGCACAAAATAACTGTGCTGAATTGGAGTGATTTGAGCACCGTGGGGTAGTAAGTGACGGTCAAAAAATTAAAGCTTAATATCACAGACCCCAAACCAGCACAAACGTTCGTTTTTGCGGCACAAATCAGCACAAACGTAGCACGAATGGAGTTTTGGGGATTATTTACTTTTATGGGGTGCCAACTTCATGGAGGTGGTGTGCAAACGTGCAAAGAAATTTACATCAATGAATTTCCAGTTCATGGCAATTTGGGTCAATTTAAAAATCAAAATTAAAATCAGTCCAAACCCGTTATTTGTTTTTTCTGTTTTTGATCTGAACGCAAGATCAGAAAATCGGATAAAGAGTCATTATTCATGTTTTCCTTTTGTTTTGGGAAACAAATAATGGAAAAACGAGTTTTTGTTTTTTAGTTTTTGGTTTGAATTTGAAATAACAATTGAACGAATGATACATGGAGTCTACAGGCCTGTTTCCTTTACAATTATTATTGAGAATATTCCATATTCTATTTTAAAACCACTTACAAAAAGCTAACACATATACTAATTTCTTATATTGTAGCAGGGGCGACACAGTGGGTAGTGATGTTTATTATTATTATTATTATTATTATGTAGGATATTGTTTTTGTTTTTTTTCTACGAAGGATACGCAATTGTCAATATGAAGATTGCTAAAACTGAACTGTAAAAAATACTTTGAAAGCAAATTACACGTAAGAGAGATGACTTTAATGTTTGTTAAGTAAAATTATAATTGAAATAAAATAAAAGTGAAATATTTAATTTCGAATTATGTGTTTTTGTTAACTGTATGATCAAAAATAAAATAGGGTTATCGATCAATTGGTCATCGATATCAATTGAAAGGGTTATCAACAATCAACCAATCATCGAGTAATCATTTACATATAGTCCCTTTGTTAAATAAAGTACATCAATTGTATTTAGCATTATTGTAGCAAAACTGAACACCTATGACAGTGACATTTTCAGTATTTACAGAACAATATTTCAGTAAAGTCGTCAAGAAAAAGTTTTGGAAGTTGCAAACTTTTACTTTGATTCTTTCTCTCACAAACACAAGAGTTACACTTTCTATAAATACAATTGCAGAAATCAAAATATATTAAATTCACACTTTTTTTAATTTTTTTTTTTTTTTGTACAGAGGATTATTATGCGATATGCAACGCACGCCTCCCACCAGTGCTGATATACAGCCACATCGCACTGCTTCGAGTGTGATATTGCGTTTATAAAACAGTTCGACGGCACAATCGTATCATGTGTATAAAAAAGAAAATCAAACATGGAGAGTTTAAAAACCCTTTTGTATTAGGAACTACTTTCTTCCGCCATTTATTCACATCTGCAGCTGAGGTCAGAACAGCAGAAGCTGTTACTAATTCACCAAAGTCATTTTAGAGCTAGTATTTGAATTATTCTCTAGCATAATGTTTAAAGTGATGACAAAACAGGTGATTTTGCTGACATTTTTAGATTATAAGGCTGAATGTGACATGAAATGATTCTGATTCTGAAATGCTATCCGTCTACACAGATATCTCCTTACAGTATTACAGTCTACAGTATTTCTCTGTTGCAATCGGGATATCACAATAATTAACCCAGAAAAAAACACTACCAGATTGCTGTTGTGTTTGAAATAAGGAAAAATGCTAAACACATGCAGGCATTTCTTCTTTCTTTCTGCCAACACAGAACACACTCCTGATATGCGAGTCCCATCTCACACTCAATACACTACAATTATATGGTATAAATACAGCACTACAACATACAAAAGAGAGAGATCGACTTAGAATATCACTTAGCAGTATAATAATGACTTGATCAGCTGTAGTTAGAAATTACACTGTTTTAATCTTCTAAGAGCTTATAATGCAGTCTTGTCACCATCTTGTGGATATACAACGTCAACCGTCTTTGGTCTGCTCAAAGACAGACTAATGGCTGCCGACGTGATGTCTCTCAGAAATTAAAAATATTTTTAAATTAGCTCTATACTTATAAATAAACTGCATAGTTGCAATCTAAACAACTACATTCTTGACTAAAAAAGTCTCAAAAGTACATGTTGCCCAGCAGCAGGAATATTTGTCAAACTGTAGAGTGTCCTCTGCTTTTTGTTGTATGTGGGTGGAGTAATACACAAAGGTGAAGGGTGAAGAGGCAGTACGATGGGTGTACTCAT
>CAIGQW010052771.1:834989-845936 GCA_903798125.1 Danio choprae | reverse complement strand
TTGTCATGTTGTGTATAGTGGGGGAGGGTCAGAAGATGCAGGTTTCTCTTAAAGACAGATTGGACCAATAGGTTGTGTAAAGTGTCCTCATAATTACTGATGGTGTTATATTGTGTACTAAAATAGGTTGTGTGTCCTCGTATTCACTGCTGCTGTCATTTTGTGTATTGTGGGGAAGAGTCAGAAGATGCAGGTTTCTATTACTAAAGCCAGATTGGACCTATAGGTTGTGTGTAGTGTCCTCATAATTACTGATGGTGTTATATTGTGTATTAAATTAGGCTTTGTGTTGTGTGTCCACGTATTCACTGTTGATGTCATGTTGTGTATAGTGGGAGAGGGTCAGAAGATGCAGGTTTCTATTACGAAAGCCAGATTAGACTAATAGGTTGTGTGTAGTGTCTTTATAATTACTGTTGCCGTTTTATTGTATACTAAATTAGGCTGTGTGTTGGCTGTCCTCGTATTCACTGCTGCTGTCATGTTGTGTATTGTGGGGGAGGGACAAAAGATGCAGGTTTCTATTACTAAAGCCAGATTGGACCTATAGGTTGTGTGTAGTGTCCTCATAATTACTGATGGTGTTATATTGTGTACTAAATTAGGTTGTGTGTCCTCGTATTAACTGTTGCTGTCATGTTGTGTATAGTGGGGGAGGGTCAGAAGATGCATGTTTCTATTACGAAAGCCAGATTAGACTAATAGGTTGTGTGAAGTGTCCTCATAATTACTGTTGCTGTTATATTGTATACTAAATTAGGCTGTGTGTTGTCTGTCCTCGTATTCTCTGCTGCTGTCATGTTGTGTATAGTGGTTGAGGGTCAGAAGACGCAGGTTTCTATTACTAAAGCCAGAGAGGACCAATAGGTTTCGTGTAGTGTCCTCATAATTACTGATGGTGTTGTATTGTATACTAAATTAGGCTGTGTGTTGTGTGTCCTCATATTTACTGCTGCTGTCATGTTGTGTATTGTGGGGAAGAGTCAGAATATGCAGGTTTCTCTTAAAGACAGATTGGACCAATAGGTTGTGTGTAATGTCCTCACAATTACTGATGGTGTTGTATTGTGTACTAAATTAGGTTGTGTGTTGTCTGTCCTCATATTCACTGTTGTCATGTTGTGTATAGTTTGGGAGTTACAAAACATGCAGGTTACTATTAATAAAGCCGCATTGGACCTATAGGTTGTGTGTAGGGTCCTTATAATTATTGATGGTGTTATATTGTGTACTAAATTAGGCTGTGTGTTGTGTGTCCTCGTATTCACTGCTGATGTTGTGTATTGTGGGGGAGGGACAGAAAAGTTATATCAGATTGGACCAAAAGGTTATGTGTTGTGTCCTCCTATTTACTGATGGTGTTCTATTGTGTGATGTATGTTCTTGTGTTCACTGCTGCTGTGATGTCATATTTACTGATGGTTTTATATGTTATATTGTTATGAACTGATAAAATCATGGCAGATTTTTTTAGAGAAAGTCTATTTAAGTAGCATACCTCCCGTTAAGTTTATGTAAAAGTGTTTTTCACTTGACATAAAATGTGTCTGACGTAATTACATATTGTTAAATAATATATGTAAAGACATTATGATTTTTTTCAACAGATTTGTAAACATGCCATTGTATCAGTAGCTGTGTCAAGCTTGGATAAATGTGCCAGCTGCTGTGAGCCCTATACACAGACACTGGAGTGTTCACAGTAGATTCATCAATGTATCGTATGTCAGCTCATAGCTCACAGCTCATATGTCAGCTCATAGACAGACTACGTGGCTTTAAAACGCTCCAGTGTACCTGTATCTGTGTTTGCACTGAACATCAGTGAGGTGCAGTGAACTGATGACCTTCATGACCAATCACAGTCATTACTGTTAAACACGTAAACACAAGGGCAAATTAGCGCTGTTTACGAACGTGCTCAAAAACGATTAAATGTTAGCAGGAAATGGTCGTTTTTTAAATGAGTACCGATAAGTACCAAACTTCAGTATTGTTACAACACTATTGCTTCTAGTAATCATCAAAAAAAAACTTTAAATAAAGATAATGATAGGGAGGAGGGGGTGGTTGGGAAATGGAGATGAGCTCTGATCAACATGGTGCTGACCCCATTCTCTTTTGCAGTCATTCTTGAATGTCTGGAAAATAACACAAGAAGAAAAACAACAAGACCATGGTCTCCAGATGAAATTGCTTCAGTAATGAGACATTTTCAAAGTCATGTTTCTAAGGGTAAACTTGCCACAAAAATAGAATGACAACAATGCAAATCTAGAGTATCCCATGTTGGCAAATTGCTCCATTCAAAACATCTGACTTTGTCAGAAACAGAGGTTTGATGCTGAAAAGGAATCAGGTAGAAAAATCGTAATCGTAATCCTTTTTTTTTTTTTTTTTTTTGCAGGTTTTGTGCAGGTTTGTTTGGTTTATGTTTCATTAATACATTGATTAGTAAAGCTTATGTTTTTTACTAATTAGATTTTTTTAAACAAGCACAAATTAAACTTTGCATTTTGTTCACATGCTGTGTTCTGCATATGTTCTAACTATTAGTAGATCATGTTTTAGTTGTCATACCAAAGAAACTACAGTTGCTTGAATACACTCTACAGAGTTACATTAGATTTACATTATTACACAGCATGTATGAGATAATGTAAAACACTACACTCACTTTTTTGTCTTTAACCATTTGTCCTCATAGATCACTTATGTCCTTTTAATACACAAGACATTTAATTTTGTGTTTGTTTAACCATTCGTCCTCATAGATCAGTAATGTCCTTTTAATACACAAGACATTTAATTTTGTGTTTGTTTAACCATTCGTCCTCATAGATCAGTTATGTCCTTTTAATACACAAGGTGTTCAGTTTTGTTTGTTTAACCATTTGTCCTCATAGATCAGTTATGTTCTTTTAATACACAAGGCGTTTACTTTTGTGTGTGTTTAGCTGTGTCCCATTAAATCACAATTGACCCTTTAATACACATTTGTGAGATGTGTGTACAGCTACTGTGCTTATAATAACGGTTTGTGTTATGGGCGGGGATTTAAGGTAATTACCATATGACCTCTTAATTAAGTATTTAGTCAAATTGTTGTATTTTAGGTTGTGTTGTGTGTAATCAAACTTTGAAGTGAAATTTGTGTTGTACAGCTCAAAATATATATTTTTTTAAAATGCACCACAACTCTCTAGAGTAAGTGGAAGAGTGTGCTCCCCTAATACACCAAAAAACTGGTTTGGGCTGAAGTGTCCTTGTAACACACATAAACCCGTATGTGTGTGTTTGGGTTGCAGATATGTAGGAGGAAAACTTTCTCACACACTATCTGCAATATAGATTGAAGAGGAAGGAATGAGTCCCAAGGGCCAACCAAGCAACTTGGCAAACACAAGGTGTCACACACAGCGATCTCTGACGCCAGACGTTCTGGGACCTATGGTCATGAATGTCAGACCAATAAGAAATATGCTAGTTAAGGGCAATCCTGTTGTTCAGCTGCGGCCCATACATTACATATCCCCCCTTCCCGAACAATAAGGTTCGGAGAAAACCTTGTTGATCGGGACTAAAGACTTAGCATCCTGGTCGGGTCAGAGATGATCTTCTGTTGGTCTCCATTCTTGGCTCAACTGGTCGTGTTTTCTTTGATTAGTGTGGCTTCTCTGTTCTCATCCTTTTCCGGCCCTATGCTGGAAGGCTCGGGGTAGGGCAGTTGTGCACTGATTTTTATTTATTTATTTATTTTTCATCTTGAATGCCAAGGCCAGTGTTTGATGCATCCCCCCCCCCCCCCTTTGCTGTCAAATGGTACAGAGTGGTATCGGCAGTTGTCCAGGAATGAGTGATGGGTAAGTGGAGTTGTAAGGTTGCAGTGGTCCTCTGGTGAGACAGAGATACAGGGTCGTGGCTGCATCCTGTGTATCGGCATCCTGTGTAGAAAAGGCAGAGAGAGGGGAAACAGGGGAGAGAGTAAGTGGCTGGTACACAGTTGAGCGTGTACTACCAAGAGTCTATCAGTGCTGGGAGACACTCTACCCACTTGGTGGACTGGCATATGGATTTGAGAGAAAAAAAAAAATTGTTGCTCCTTGTGTGCCAAGGAAAAGGTTTCGCCAGATCCATCTGGATGTCTGACCATGGGAAGGTGGTTCCTCTGTGCTGCAGTGGTGCTCGGTGAATCAGGTTTGATGGTTGAAGCTGCCCGTGCACTGGGCATGTTTTGATGTGTGCTGGGTTAGTATGTGATTGTTTCAGTGTGTTGTACATGGCTTTTGTGCCATGGTGGCCAGAGTATGGTGCGTCGTGATCATATGTAAGCATTATCCCCCCTCTGGCTCTGATGGAGCACAAACTGTGGTGTTGTGGGGTCTTCAGGGACAAACCAAAGAGTGTCATAATTTACACACACCTGTCTTTAAGACGTTGGAGTTTTTATGTCAGACAGAAGGATCGGGTGGTTGGAGGGGTCAGCAGTGGTAAAAATAAAATAATTGAAATTGGTCTGATTTGAGGAGTCAGACATTTGTGGAGCCAGCGAGATTGGTTGTGGCAGCGGTGTTTGGGTTTTGCAGGTTTGTTGGCTGCGGGTTACAGCTGCCACTTCTCTGTGGTGGTTTTGACAGTCTTTTCGGAGGAAGTATTTTGGAAGTATTAAGTGCTGACTCATCGTAAAATGCAGATTTTTAAAATGTAAGATTTAAAGTCTTCCTCCATTCCTGGCTCATTTCGTGCTCTGAAATAGGCCTGGCGTAACTGACTGTAGCACGCCTGTGGGCTCTCTTGGCTGTTCTGTGTGAGGTCCATAGGAGCAAGTTGTCCGTCCTTGTTCTGACTCGGGGTCAGAGAACTCTCCAATTAGAGCCTATCGCAGCTGCTGGTAATCTCCCTTGATGGTGCTGGACTGTCGGTCCAGGAAACTTCTCACTTTGCGGCTAGAAGGGATTCTCAGCAGGTATAACTTGTCACACGTGGTGGTGCCATCCACCGTTGGTAGGTGAAAGTCAATGTCTTGCAAGTAGGCGTGCACGTCGTTGCCTCCAGCGGGGTTTGGAGTGAAAGTTGGAATGTTCCAACCCAGCTTGTTCAGGTCTTTTGTTGACAGGCTGTGTCTGTCGTCAGGGACTCTTTGGAAGGAGTCCTTGCCCCGTGCAGCTGATGGGTGTTCTGGGATGCTGGCTGGCGGGGGTAGTAGAAACGTGCTTTCTCCCCCTCTTTGGACTGTAAAGACTCTTTGAGGCTTGTCGTGGAGCACTTCCTCTTTCAAGTCATCTCGGAGATTGCAGGCGTGTGACAGCTCCAGGTGAACTCTGTCAAGTTCATCTTTTAGACAGTCTCTTTGTTGTGTTATGGCTTGGGTTTCTGCTCGGGCCCTCTGCAGGTGATTTTCAGGGCCTTGACCCAAGCTTCACTGTCTCTTAGTTTAGTCTCTGCTCTTTGCAATAGTATTTCAGCTTCTTGCAGCCTTACACTCAGTTCATCTCTGGCTTCCTTCTCTCGTCGCTCCTTGTGTCCGGTGTCTGCTTGTAGCACAATCAGGGCATGCTGTAGTTTGTCCACTTGCTCCTGAAGTTCTGCATCCTTTTCCCTTGTCGTCTCGCATGCGTCCTGGACCTGATGGTCCAGTTGGTTGAGATACCTTTCGATTGACCTTGCCTGGGCGAGAAGGACGTGTGTGAGGGTCTCGGTGAGTTCAGCCAGCTCTTTGCTGTTGTGGCTCTGGGCCGGGTCATTAGTCATCAGTTGATTAATGCGGATGTCCTGCTGTTCTCTGCTTAGCGGGTGCAGCTCCATGGCATTGCTGGGTAGGAGGTTGTGGGCCAAGGCACTTAACCAGGCCTCCAGTTGCTCGCAGTGAGCAGCGGGGCTGGATGCACGTGACATGCTGGATCGCTGGGTGAGACAGAGAGATCACAAGAAAGAGAGAGAATATGCAAATTTCAGGGATGTTTAGGGGTGTGCTATATTACTAGGCTGACAGGGTCGTCAGCTAGAGGAAGTGTGCTGGCCAGACGTTGGTTCTTTAAAAACCACTGTGGGCCAGTCACTGTGATCTTGAGCTAGGGTGGCTATATAATAGTTGATAACTACGTAATGGCCTCAAGGCTTAGTCATGTTCTAGACTGTGCAGGTTATCAATCAATTATTTAGATCACCTTGGTGATTCTCAGTAGTGTGGTCTCTGAGCCGGTCAAAAAAAACAAAACATTCAAGGTAAAAAAAATAAACCGTAACTCAAATATAATAATGATAAGCGACACAAAATAACATAACACTCAAATAAACGAGTGTTACCGAGAAAAATGAAAAAATGATAAAAAAAGAAAAGGGGTATAGAGAGAGAGAGAGAATAGCATAACCTATGGCTATGTCTAGAAGAGAGGTTCTATAGAGGTTCTATATTCCTATTGTGGGTTAGCTTCAGACTAGGTTTTACATGCTACTTGAGCTTGGTGGTGAGTTAAAAGGCATCCAGATGAAAATTGCAAGCATGAGCTATCTGGCTAGAC
Source organism: Danio choprae (assembly GCA_903798125.1). NCBI lineage: Eukaryota > Metazoa > Chordata > Actinopteri > Cypriniformes > Danionidae > Danio > Danio choprae. Next base: position 839,415 of record CAIGQW010052771.1, on the reverse strand, counting down.
TTTTTCCAACGCCCACTGCAGTCACTATCAGTTCATTTGCCCACACTGCAACAAAGCGCAAACTCTCAAACAGTATGGGTGTTTAGCACAATACGTAACACTCAATAAAGTCACCTGCCGCCTGGCACGATTCAAAATTGGGTTTCGCCTGAAGATTCCAGTGCCACTCTGGGCCTATAAAGTGAGTTTGCGAGTCTCACTCAGGCGGGCACATGTGTGGAATTATGACAGGGTAATTGATCAAGATTGACCGTATGCCAGTTGACACGGTAGGTGCCCCCTTGGAGTATGATATTGCTGATGCCTCACTGCGGTTTGCAACCCGAGTTATGAAGGCCAAGGTATCTGACGTTTTCTCCAGCAGGGGTCAGTTATGTCAGACAGATGAGCCCAATCTTTTGATCTGCAGAATGGACAACTTATACCTTAGCCACACAAACACAAGGCTCTAACAGTTCAAGATAAAGGCAGTACTTACAATCTACTATTTTGGGCAAACCAATCTTAAGTAGGAATCTTTAGTATGCTTAGTATCTGATGGCTTATAAAGTTTATATCATCCTATGACAGGAGAAGAAGTAAAAGGGGAAAATAGAGTGGTCTAAATAATTTAACAATTCTATATAGGTAGAAAGCAGTACAAGACAGCTTATACTAAAATAGAAAGAGTGCCTTAGTATTCAGGGGCGTATATAAACATTAATGGGTTAAACCAAAATGTTTTAATCAGATGTAGAATCTATAGATCAATATTTTCTGAATTTGGCTTCAAACTAATATTTGGACCCTTATATAAAGTAATAAACTCCCAATAACCTAACAGGAGAGGGAATAAATAAGGTATGAGGAAAGCAAAAGAAGGAAGAATTAGGAAGGAGGGAAAAGAAATTAAATTAAAAGCTATTCACTAAATAGCACAACAACAAACAAAACAAATAATAATAAAGATGAACTAAGTAATAGATTATAATAGATTATTGTGAACCTTATTGGGGTCAAAGTAATAATAATAAAACTGGATAGGAGTATTAAAGTGAAAAAGACAGAGAAATGAATAGAAATAAAAGTAAGTAATAAAATAATTAATAATAACAAAACGAAATAAAAGTAGGCCAATAATCTATACTTAGTTAACGGAAATATTGTTTGGATAATCATGATACAGGGAAAATTAAATACTTAAAAAAATAAAAAGAAATAATCCAAACAATCAACCATTTAAGACCACATGAGACACATTAGGGAGGAACTGAGGAATGAGAGCAGAAGGAGACGGGATGGATTTAAGATTCGCACTTCACGCTGCGGCTAGCCTTCTGCTAATAGCTGGTATTAAGTAGACGCAAAGGGTTTAGTTTACTTGAGCTTAGCTGGCGTTAGCCACTAGCGGTGTGTTTACCTTGTCTGTGACGTGAGCGGCATCATAAGTTTTGCACCGGAAAGGCGGGTTTGTTGCTTTCCGGAGTTATGACTGCATCATTCACGCATGCGTGTGTGCAAATGAGACACGTGTGTGATAAGCCAATGAGCACTCAGGGAGTGGTTCCGTTCATAAAATCAGTTTCATTCATGAATTGACCCCAGCTCACTTCACAGACGTAAAATAAGAATCTAGGATTCGCTAAAAAGTTCACCTCTAATATCACGTTACAGTAACACTGATTTATGATATCTGACCAAAGGATTACAATTAGACAAACAAACAAACAGAGAATACGAGACGTCTCTCAAGGCTACGGTGAAAGTTTACACACTCTGATTTGTCTAGACTTATAGCGGCTGTTCTAAGAGAATGCTATTTAAGACTGAAAATGGGAATTTACATCCATATCAGATACAGGTACCATTTAAAGACGCACTTATGATTCTGAGGATTCTATTCATCAGAAAGCGGTTCACAGGCAAGCTTGCAACTCCCCAAATACATTAATTTAGAAACCGGCTAGCAGTTTTGAAATAATATCGCTTGGCGGTAAACAAAAAGGTTTAAGCATTAGGTAGCTAATCTAACAGTTTAAAACCACGGGAGAATATGGTCTAAAAATAAGAGAAATGGGCGGCGCCTAGTTTCACTCTAGCTATAATAATAATAAGGTCTTTAACAGATAGTTTGGAAAACCTCCAAATTTATCTCAGAAGCACTGAGGGAAATCACTGTTCTGACAGGCACAATAATATTTATAGGATTTGTGGGATTTGCGTCTTTGCAAAACCAATTTTAAATATTATGAACTGCAGTTTAATAGTTACACTAACATATACAGTAGTCAGTTGTGTGTTTGTGAACAAAGGCTGAAGGACGTGCGTCCTTCCAGCTGTGGAGAGAGAGCCAGCTGCTTGCGCTTTTGGTCGCTCTAGTGCGCACAATAAAATCACAATGGAATGAAAAAGTTTAAAACGACTGACCCCGTTCTCCACCATAACCTGTAGAAAAATTTAAATGAACTGTTCGCCTCAGTTTATGAATATTAATAATTAATAATAACAATTTATTACTATTTATGAATATTCAGAATTAACTTAAAGTTAATTTAACGAAATAAATATGACAATGACTTCGCCCGCTCGTCTGCGCGAACTGTAATTAATTATTTATTTAGAAAGGGAATTATAACTACTTCTTGTGTAGTAGATGAATAGTTTAGAAGTTTTAGTAAACTTAAGCTTGTAGCAAGGGTCTATCATTAAAGTGACCTTTTCTGTGAGGCAAAATATAAGACAATCCAACAGACTAGTCAATAAATCACACTATAACACTAACATATAACAAACAAACAAACATACAAAACATAACAACAAAAACATAGAAAGAAAGCAAGGAAATAAAATAATTTTGATAAAATAATGGCAAATCTAACTCAGTTCCACACAACTATTAAATACCTTTTTGATAAAGGGGCACAGCATAACCCACGACTAAATACCTGAATTTAGTGGGTCTGTCTTTCTCTTGTTGTGCGAGTTTCTCTGATGCTTGGAAGACGAAGCCCTTTAAGAAGTCCCTTCTTGCTGGCGTGGAGTTTGCAACGCAGATCAGAGGATAGGCAACTCGCAAACTTTAAACTGAGTTTAATTTCCCGGAAAATAAAAAACGTGGACTCAGGCGAGTCACGTGGGTACAGAAACGCGGTCTGCCCCTTTCGTGTCAGGGACACTTCTGCGGAGACCTTCTGCCGGATCTTTTTGCAATGATGTTGGGGAGTAGATGCGTTTTAACTATTGGTCAAGTCACACCCATTCTCTACTGACTAACTAATGGTTTCATGGCAAAGTTTGAGCGGGAGATTTCCTTTTGTCTCTGGGCCACTCATATAAAAAGGATCCACCCTGAAGAGATGGACGGACTTTAACTCAGAGCATTAAAAGAATGTAAGCCATATAAGTTATTATCGTGCATCCTAGCTCATGAGCTGTAAGATTATGTGTGGAGCAGAATTATGCTAGACATGACACTTTTAGGAATACATAAAACATAATTCATGCATTCTTAGTTTGTCTAATGCTTTGATAAAGGGCATATACATTGGTAAGACTTAGGAGAAAGTTAAAGAAGAGAATACATAGTTTACAAACACATTATATACCATTTTAAGTAAGTTTATGTGTTCTGAGTCCATTTCAATTGTGTGTGTGTGTGTGTGTGTGTGTGTGTGTGTGTGTGTGTGTGTGTGTCTGGTCATGAATGTCAGACCAATAACAAATATGGTAGTTAAGGGCAATCCTATTCTTCAGCTGCGCCCATACGTTACAATTTATTGATGATTTTACTATTGCTGGAGATTTTAATATTCGCATTGATAATTCAGAAAATCAATGCTGTAAAAGACACTCTAGATTAACTTATAACTAAAGGTTTACATATTTCAACATATTTCTTAACTATGTTGTTAAGGATGTTGCAAGATTTGATAATTTTCTTTGATATATTGATCACTCCAGTTGGTGACCCTGTTCCTGGAGAGGAAATTTCAACTAAATGTAAAAATTATTTTGCTTCTCTTGACTTTTTCCTGTTTTTAAAATGTGCATTTAATATATCACCTCACCTCATCCATTCATCCCGGCTGGAGTCAATGTTGGATGGTCATCTCTTCCTTGGCCTTCTTCCAAGTGCTCCGTGGTCTCCTGTGCTTTAATGAGGCTTGCTATTGTGGTCTATATACACAGATACCCACAAAGGGAAGTGACTATTTCATTCTCCATGAACATTGTATCTGATTTCTATGACTGTTTGAACCACACACACACCGCTTGAACAAGCGTGTGCTAGACTTTACCTTATCACTTCACTCACCTGTTTTGATGTCCACTGCTACGTTTGTTGTGAACAACGCACACACCGCTAGATCTAGCGTGTGCTAGCTTCACCCGCACTCAGGGTTCACCAGTGATATTCCTTGTTTGTGCACCATCGCAAAATAAAACA
>CAIGQW010052771.1:824424-834589 GCA_903798125.1 Danio choprae | reverse complement strand
AGATTTGGCTTCAGTACTGACTAATCTAATGTATATGCACAAATATAATATTGTATAGCTTCCTATTAAAAATAGGAATTGAAAAGATAGATTTGTGAGGTGTGTACTTATATATGCTGAGCACTGTATATATGGAATCATTATGGATTCACTCTTTTGACATTGCATATTGGGAGATGTATAGCCCTGTTATGTGCAGATCTCCGTTATATCAGTGGGTGCTGCCCTTAATCCACAGGTCAGGTAATCAAAAAGTAGGCTACATGATGTTTAATTATGAATGGGTTGTGGGTGGATAAGGTTAATCATTGATTATGCAAACTTTTAACTACTTTTTCTTAGTGAAGTTTCACAAACTAATTTTGAGAGGAGCACATGATATGATTGATCGCGGCTGGTCTCTCATATGTTATCATAAATCTTTGACGTATCTTTGACGTTAATAGTTCAACTCAGTCACAATATTAACAATTAAGCATGTAATATATACGTGTTTAAAGTATAGAGAAGAGAGGAAAGAACAAATAGGTATCTTAAGGAGAAAGGTAAGGAAAATAAAGACATAGGATACCTACTGGTATACGAGTTCAACAGTGACCACGCAGGGTATAGGATTTTATTAAATGTTTTATATAATACATGTTTAGATAAACTCATTTAATATGAATATAAATAATTCATGTAAATTAAATAAAATAAGTGCTCTGTTTCAGTTCTGGAGATTAAGTGTTCAGTGAGACTGAGCTCTGAAATCTGTGGGATTGAAACAGTGCAACGACAAAAACAAAACAACAGACTCTGATTGAGTAACAAGTACAGTATGTGGCGATATGCACGAAGAATGCAGTTCGCCATAAACTAAGAAGAAGAAGAAGTTGCAATTACTCTGAACATGAAATAAGCTTGTGATATTAATCATGTTAACATACTAAGCGTAGTGGACAAAAGTAGTTAAAGTGTTGATTAAACGGGACATTGTTTTTAAAGTCCAGGGTTTTGATGACATCCGTTGATTTAAAAAATAAATAAATAAAATATACAAATATATATATATATATATATAGATAGATAGATAGATATTAACATATTGAATAAGAACAAGATAGACTGTCAAATAAAACAGCAAGAAAAGCCATGCCCCCAGCCAAGCTTCCTCCATACTCAGCCAGACACATTCCAGGATCACCCTTGCCTTAACATCTACTGTTTTTCAAAGTTTTTAAAAACTAAATTGCTGACTTTCTTTCTTGCTTTTCTTTTCAGAACTTCTGGCAGCTGGGTCTAGTAACAGAACCGTCTCCAACCCCCAACATCCATCCCTGTCTATTCAAAGATGATATTCCCATGAACCACCCTTTGCACAACTTCCACAAAACCACCATCCCCCTAATTCTTCAAGCTGTTACACATAAAACCCTCCAATCATATCTCACAGCATAGAAAGCATTCAAACACTTTCATACCCCCTACAACACAGATTTCCCAATTTTCCTTTCTCATCATTACATAATTAATTTCCCACCTCCACTCAAATGCTTTTCCACGCTCCACAAAGGTTGCCTATCCATCCATACAGACTGCACCATCGATGTCATCTTCACCCTTTCATTTGGTTTCCTTAGATACTTTAAAATCACCATAACTTCTAATTTCAACATAACAATACACCCCATCATCCCAGATCTAGCCTTGTTTGATAAGGAAACAATTTATTTCCTCATCAAACAAAGCAAACACATGAATCACACAAGGACACTTCATTTATATTTTCGATACCCTCTCCTCCACATGCCCCTTTCAAACACTTCTAACATTTCTACATTCCAGTAAAACCCTACATCCATGTGCCCTCCCCCTCTATTTGTAGAGGACACAAACCACCCAGTAACACGCTTTTGGTTCCAAAAACACCTCAAGCAGTCCTTGTCCTTACAGGCTTCCCAGCAGACTCCATACTCCAATCACTCATTTAGAATAGGAGCTGCCATCACAGAAGCACACAAAGGGCTGTCACAATATACAGACCCTGGGGAGGTGGTCTTCTAACAGCTACAAAACATACATTCGCCTCAACCAAAGCCATCTCAAAGAAGCCCAAAAGACCCTTACCAGCCGACGCCCTCCTTCCAGGACCCAAGGGAGAGGGCACAACCTGGCCACATCATACTCTCAAGGGCGAGAGCACTCCCCAGCAACGTCGATTACTCGAGGGCGAGGGCATGACCCAGAGCAGGAGTTTTTTCTCTCCCTTGCCCTTTTCCGCAGGAGTCTTCACTGCCCCCTCCCGTATCTCTGACTCCTGCTGTAAATATTTATATATTCACATATGTACATGTATATTCATAAATAGTGCTGTCACTCCCCAGCTCTATCTCTGTCAGAAGTGTTCCTCAAGCAATCCGACTCCCCAGGAGTTCACTTGTAGAAAATCACGTATTTTTTTCTATATATCTTACTTTGACTTTTCTGAGCTAACTCAGCTAACATGAAAACGGCACTTCCTAGTTCCTCCGAAAGGCTCGCCCTCAAGAGGCTCTGATTAGACAGCTAACATAATGTGCTGTGATTTGTGGATTGGCTCCGCATCACCATGTCATGCCCCTACAAGCATGCGCGTTAGTTGTTAGTTGTGAAGTTGTTAGCAGCATTAGCCACCTGAATCAGATAAAAAAATTAAGAGCACACGCCTAAGCACACCTCACACCTGTTTTCTAAAATAAAATCTAACAAGTGTCTTTCACATATATTCGGAATAAGCATGTGCAATTAATATGAAACGTTCTCATCTTTTGCGAGTTTGTTATTTGAGATGTAGAACGCATGGAAAGCTGCTGCATAATTATAGAGACACTTTAAGCGGCAGCATAGAGAGACACTGCAGCACTGCTGAAGATTGTGGGTGTTTACAGCGGTTTGACTAATAAATGTGAATTTGTAGCTAAATTGTTAGCGGTGCCAAACAGCATTTCCCGTTTTTTACATCCTTGTTTATGCCCTTGCTACAACAAATCGTTAACACTATAAACTGTCCATGTAATAGATCAATTTTAACAAATAAAAACACTTACAGGTTGTGGCTCACAATCCACAGCTTTCGTCGTTTGGAGTAGTTTTTAGCCGAATCCAACACTGAACTGGGAGAGATTCTGGAAGTTCTCATTTGTCTAATGCTAGAGCTATATATTTATTATAATTCTCTAGAACATAATTTAAATTAAATTGTTAGCACTTCTCTCTTTGTGTCATGTCCTTTAAAAGCCCAAATACAGAAACGCAACAAGCTCTGTGGAAATAGCAGCATTTGGACAGCATTTTAGCTTTCTCTGCTACATTACAGCACTACAGCACCTCTGCCCACGCCCAGTTGCTGCACAGGGTGTATGCGCGTGGTGAATGAGCGTAACCTGAAGCATTTATGATCTCACTAGCACAGATATATTTTTTGTAGTTCCCAAATTCGTTCGCTGTAGGCTTTGCTACGCTAACTCTGTAAAAGCCAATGTCTCCCTTTGCATTGAACTTTGAGCATATTACATTCAGAGATGTTGTTTATGTTCACACAGCTACATTACACATCAACTAAAATTATGCTGTTAGCCACTTGGACCGATCTATTTGCCTGTGACCCGACCACTCTTTTGGACGTCCCAGTATAATACTGTTTGCTCCTGTGTTTTACTGTTGCCTGCCTGACTACTGTTCTTAAAGGTGCAGTAGGTGATCTGCCACATTGCTAACAGGTTAGCATAATATCTTTGAAACACAGTCCCTCCCCTGCCATCCAAAGTCACGCCTCCTGAAACATGAAGGCGCACACTTTAAAGATGACAAACCACTAGTTCATGTCATTCGCCAGTTAGAAAACTTTACAGTACTTTATAATACTACAATTCTGAACGAAAAACTGCATTATATCTAGCACATTTTCAGTTGTGTAGCAAGCAAAACTTATCATAATGTGCAGTATTTCATGCATGCAAGGATCACTGGTCTCACTCTCTCATATGCTTTGTCCTAAAGCGACTACTGTATGCTTAATGCTTTGCCAGTGGCATGTAGGAATTACACTTATTACTAAGCCATACTTGCATGCTATTTCAGACCAAATACTCAAAGTAGCATGGTAAACAATATAGAGAGCGCGTCACAGGGCGTCAATGTCAAAAATGAACCAATGTGATGTAAATATAAAACCAACTTCACCTCAGTAAAGCAGGCTAGGCGGAATAGTGCGATTTACTTATTTACTTAAACTAAATAAAAATCTTCATTATCAATGCTGTAAAAGGTATCTTATGAAATTGAAAATGGTTGCATCAATCTTTTAACGGAAGATTTCAGTGGCTGAACAACATTTCCGTGCATATAACCCAATCGTAACACAACACAACCTACATAGCTTTGCGTGACTAAAATAGTTTTAAAACATAACATTACCTGTCTAAAAGAAATACTTCAGCCATGGTGTCATCCTTCCTCCAGCGTGAAAAAGTAACTCCAATATTGATTCAGGATTTTAAAACGTTTTGATTTAACATTTTACCGCTCTCATCTCTCTTGTGTGGATGTGTCGTGAACACTGCGCAGATCTGCGTGAATAGATGCGCAGATGTACAAATCTACATTTGTTGACAGACAGTTTGGGATACTTATCAGAATTATGGGAATTGTCAGCCTGACAATATTAAATTGGATGAACATTTTTTAGTTTTATGCCTTACCCAGAATAGAAAAAATACAAATAAATACATTTAGATCTTTTACTTTAATCATTATGTAAAGAGACTTTTAACCAGCACAACAAAAAATGTTTCTGAAGATAATCACCTACTGCACCTTAAATAAATACTGCACGTGGATCCTCAGTTCTGTTGTCCAGCGTCCTCACATGACACTTAGTCAAAGTAACATCAGCATCATATTATATAAACTTCGGTTTTGTCGACTAGCAAAACTTGCTGCGTGCTGACACCTCTACATAAAAGGCTGTTACTCCGGTTGCACAGTATTTTATCAGCGTGTAAACAACCGTATTTTATCGGTGTGCATGTCAACAACCGAGATTCACATCGGCAGAGTGTGTGAGGCGCACGGGAATAATTTTTTGTGCACATAAGTCAGTTTGCTTTCACCAGTGTTGTTTTGGTTGCACATAGAAAATAACAAATTGCGCGTGCAAAAGACGCCAAATGCGAATGGCCCCTAACGTCTTTATGATGCAACATCATATAATAGATTAAATAGACTCAGTTAGAAAGAAAAATTATAAATAAAAGTGATATATAAATGGTGAAGAGTAAATAAACTTGATAAACTAAACAGATAAAATAGATCTGCCATATTGGGTAAGTGTGCAATAATCTTCATAATAAATTAATTAGTAGCATAAATGTCCTTTAACAAGTTTTGATTCAGCATTTGAGTTTACCGCTGTGATTGTCTCGTCTGCACATGAATGTTTGTATGCGCAAATGGCGGATCTGCGTGAACAGGGATGCGCCGTCGTACAAATCTACATTTGTTGACAGACAGTCAACAAGTTTGAGCTAAGTTTGAGTCAGTTTGAGCTACTTATCACAATTATGGGAAATGTCGGCCCAACAATATTTAAAAACTTACTCAAAAACTTACTTTAAACTTAAACTTACTCAGAATATAAAAATACATATAAATACATAATTTACTTTAATCATTACTATTGGAATGTGAAGAGACTTTCAAACAGCACAACAACAAATGTTACTGAACACAATCACCTACTGTACCTTTAAGACAAAGTGAACAATTTAATTCCCTGAATAAAAGTAATGGGAGTTCCCAGATTGGTGAGCAAGAGAGGCGTTTTTTAACTCGCTACCTGATTGGCTCATATCAGGTTTTATCTATACTTGCATCTTTGATTCTGTGATTGATCTCGTTGTCTGTTAACAAATGTCACGAATGTGCACTTACGCTGGCTATCCACATCAGGCATGACATAGCAGCTCGGTCTCATCCTGGATCAGCAAACGTGCAATGGACTAAGTCAGGAGGACCCAATTAAACTAGGTCAAGCCGTGCTTTTTCTGTTATCCTGGCTTTCTTGATTCCACTTTTGTGCAACACCCCTCAGGCCATTTATTTTTTTATTTAGTGTAGCGAAATTAGCTCAGTTTATGAATATTAATAATTAATAACAACAGGTTATTATTAATCACGAATATTCAGAATTAACGTATAGTTAATTTTATCAATATAAATCTAACAATGACTTCGCCCGCTCGTCTGAGTGGACTCTGTAATTATTTATTTATTTATAAAGGGAATTATAACTACTTCTTGTGAAGTAGATGAATAGTTTAGAAGTTTTAGTAAACTTAATAAGCTTGTAGCAAGGGTCTATCGTTAAAGTGACCTTTTCTGTGAGGCAAAACAAAGACAATCCAACGTGGTTATAGCGTGATTTATTGACTAGTCTAACATATAACAAACAAACGTACAATATATATATATATTACAGAAAGAAGACAGAAAAGCGAGGAAATATAGAAACTAGGTACAGAGTGATAATTTTCGCTCAGTTCAACCACACCTAACAAGAATCACCAAATGATCATAAAAACACCTTTAAAAGGGGCACAGCTTTGGAAACGCGTGTAAAGGAAAATACTTGCATTCACTCTCTCGTGTTGTGCGAGTTTTCCTGATGCGCGTGGACGTTGGAGATCCTTTAGGAGTTCTTGTGTCCTGCTCAACTTTGCGGTCTAAGTTGGATGGTCCCACGAGGCGTGAAATTAAACTGAGTTCAATTGTCGGAAAAGAAAAACGAGGACAGAAAGAGATTTTCTCTGGAGACGTCCTGCCGGAGAGTATCTGCCGGAGAGTATCTGCCCGAGAGTATCTCCAGTAGATGGGTTTTAACTACGGGTCAAGTCACACCCATTCTCTACTGATTGACCAATGGTCTCAGAGCAAAGTTTGAGCGGGAGATTTCCTTTGTCTCTGGGTCACCCATATGCGTAATGAGGATCCACCCTGAAGATATGGACGAACTTCAACCCAGAGCATTAAAGAATGCAAGCCGTATAAGTTTTTATCATGCACTCTGCATCGTGTGTTGTAAAATAGCAGGAGAAGCGTAACGGTACTAAACACGACACTCTAAACACACATTAAAATAGGATCCATGCATTTCTATACTCTATAACACCCGAAAGGGGTCAATTGGTGCATGCGTATTATATTTTAACTACTTTTGCTATAGGGCAGAGCATATAGATTGCAAACAAACACATTATATACCATTTGGAGTGAGTTTTGAGTTCTAATAGTTCTTGTCTTTAAATCTGGAGGGGGTTTTGGAATGTGTTTGGGTTGCCAAAGCTGGGAGGAGGGGGTTTACTCCAGGTTACCCCCCCCCCCTCTTGTCACCATCTGCAACATAGATTGAAACCCCAGTAAAGGGGTCCCTAGCGTCGATTAAGCATTATGGGTAAACAAGGTGTCAAGCACAGGGATCTTTGGTTCCAGACTTCCTGGAGCCAAAACTCATAAAAGTCACACCAGTAAGAAATATGGTAATTTAGGGTAATCCTGCTCTTCAGCTACGGCCTGTATGTTACATTAGTTTATTCTGTTTTTTTTATACAATCCTGAAAGTTTCACAAGCAAAAGTAAATAATAAACTAAAAAAGAACGATGACTGTAATAACCACATCACAGCAGTTGACATCTCATTATACGGTTATGCGGTTGTTAACATAGCCCTATTGACTACAGCCCTATTGACATCCTCTCCCAATGCATTGATGAATTTAACAGTTGGATGTGGCAAAATTTTCCTCAGTTAAACTGAAGTCATTGCATTTGGTAACAGAGATGAGGTTCTCAAGCTGAATGAGTACCTTGGCTCTAGGAGTCAAACAACAAAAATTAAAGACAAGAATCTTGGTGTGATTCTGGAGTCAGATCTTAGTTTTAGTAGTCATGTTAAAGCAGTAACTAAATCAGCATACTATAATCTCAAAAATATTGCAAGAATGAGATGCTTTGATTCCATTGAGGACTTATAGAAACTTGTTCATGCTTTTATCACCAGCAGGGTGGATTACTGTAAATGGACTCCTCACCAATCTTCCCAAAAAGATAGCCAGACAGTTGCAGCTCATGCTTTACTGAATGAGCACTGTGCTACATCTGTCAGATCGCACAATTGTCTTTCTTTTCTTTTTTAAAACCTGTTTTAACACATTTTAATTTGTTTTTAATATGTTTGATTTAGATTTTTCATACTTGTTCCTTTCATTCTTGTTTATGTAAAGCACTTTGAATTACAAATGTGTATGACATGTGCTATATAAATAATCTTGCCTAGATGCATGTATGTGACGGAGCAAGCGCTCAAATCCCAGCTCTGTCTACAGAGGTTTATACTCTATTTATTTACACTTTTATTTGGAGATTTTATTCACTTTTATTTCATATTTTGTATTAGGCCTATCCAGTGCTCGAATTTAGGGCGGTGGGGGGGGGCACGCACCCCCCTTATTGACAAAATGACAAAAAGCAGCCCTTTTGTAAAACCGTCCCCCCTTACCATCCACTTTAGAATAACAACAGTGTGCGTAATGTAAAACTTATCATGCAAATTAAATATTAACATTCTCTATTTATGGTAATTTATGACTTAAAAAACAAAGAAAATTTACCAATTTACAAACTCAGTATTGTAATAAGGCATCACGCACAAGCGCAATACAGTTCATTGCGTCACTTTGATCTATTTTCAAACTATTCGACCACTGGGCCTATCTCCAAATAAATAAATAAATAGTCTAACAGAAAAATAAATACTGTTATAAAGATCTAGATAAAATTAAAAAAAAAATAAAAAAGCATACAAAAATTTGATATAATGAAAATAAATAAACCAATGTAAAACAAACAAAAGCTATAACAGATTTCGCATATTATGTAAAGTATTTGGCTAATATGACGATATTATCAATCAAATCATGCAAAACAGATCATTATTTGGTAATTCAATACAGTAGCCATCTTGATGTAGGCTAAACGTGAAACCATCAGCAAGCATATTCTTTTCTGTCAGTCCTGCACTGCTTTGAAAATGGAATGGAAAAACTGTAAAATAGTGTTTTATATCTTCAAACAAATGTTTGCATAATGGACAGAGTCAAACTTAAAAATGTATTTTAGATTTATAAGTATTTTAAGTTTTTTGCTTTTGTGGAGAATCTGGCATTTGAGATATGCCATTCTGAAATATTTAACAGTACATTTATCAAGTAGGCTATGATACATAAATTTCTTAAAACTGGTACGTTTTGTGTGGATAAACCTACTATGTCCTGAAACACTTAACACTTTATTTGTGTGATTCTGATACATTAGAAAAGCAGCTGTTCCTTGCACCACCTGGGGGAAATTGCTTGAAGCACAAAAGTGTTTTTTTTTGTGGCCTTTGCTGTTAGATGACAGCACATGACCATGTGTGACAAAACATGCATTCTTAGATGCCATGTCTGTACAATAGCTCAACAAATGGGATGTTTGGTTTTAAAAAATTTAAATTTCAAAACAACTGCTTCGAGTTTTTATTCACAATATTATGACATATCCCCTTCTTCGTGCTGAATGCTTTCTGGTGGCCTCCTGGGATAGAAAAGATTCAAAATAAAACTGTCAAATTTGCTTGATTTTGCTTCTGCTTGAGCTGCCTCGATGTTTATGATCATTCATCCATTATTAAAATGTCTATAAAAGTAGTAAAATCTGTATCAGTTCACTTGTATTTGGCGGTAGCACCTGAACCAGTTTCTGTGATGCTTCTCTTTTTGTACACAGTCCTCTCTTTGTATCACCTAAATACAAAGGCGGAAAACACTCTTTGCCAAATGATGGGCAACCCCAAGTATCCGCTGCTTTCCAAAGAGGGAGATATTACAATTGGTGCACTTTTTGTTATCCATTCTGAAGTATCATTACCTTCATTTGAGTTCACACAAAAGCCTAATCTTCTATCATGCTCCAGGTATGTTATTGTTTTTTTTTTTATTATTAAACACATTCTAGTTGATCCATAAAATGTTATTATATATACACACATAAAATGTGATTATACACACACACACACACACACACACACACACACACACACACACACACA
>CAIGQW010052771.1:811088-824414 GCA_903798125.1 Danio choprae | reverse complement strand
ACACACACACACACACACACACACACACACACACACACACACACACAAAGACAAAGAGTATAAAATATTCTTTGCTTTTCATTTAATTTCATCAAGTCTTTTTGTTTCTGTTTTATTTATTACTATTTACTATGATGATGTATTGTTTTTACAGTGTAAATATCAAAGATTTCAGGTTAGCTCAAACCATGATCTTTGCCATTGAGGAAATTAACAAAAGTACAAATTTACTCCCAAATGTTTCTGTTGGCTATCAAATTTATGACACCTGTGGTTCAAGATTCTATTCTATGAGTGCAACTATGGCATTGATGAATGGTCCAAAGTATGCAGCAGGAGACGCATGTAACAGGCAGTCTTCTGTACATGCTATCATAGGAGAAACTGAATCCTCCAACACAATAATTCTGTCCAGAACCACAGGTCCTTTCAAAATTCCAGTGGTAAGTAAGAAGTACAGTGTAAATTTAGTATACTGAAATTAATAATGTAACACTATATTAACTGATTGTATTAGATACTGATACTATTAAAAATATTTTCTTGTTTACAAAATAATTGTATTTACAGAAATTATTCATTTATTTTCAGATAAGTCCCACAGCCACATGTGAGTGTCTCAGTAATAGGAAAGATTTTCCATCTTTTTTCAGAACAATTGCTAGTGATTACCACCAGAGCAGAGCACTTGCATACATAGTAAAGCACTTTGGCTGGACGTGGGTGGGAGCTGTTAACAGTGACAATGATTATGGAAATAATGGAATGGCCACATTTCAGAAAACGGCCAAAGAAGAGCACATTTGTGTGGAGTACTCTGTGAAATTTATGAGAACAGAGACTGAAAAAATTAGAAATGTGGTAAATGTTATAAAAAAAGGCACAGCTAAAGTAATTGTTGCATTTCTCACTGGTTTTGAGATGAAAAGTCTACTCGAGCAGCTAAGTAGTCAGAACATTACAGGCCTCCAAATGATTGGTGTGGAGGCATGGATAACTTCAAAGACTTTAATAACGTCAAAAAGTTTTCATGTGCTTGGAGGGTCACTGGGGTTTTCAGTGAGGAAAATACAAATTGAAGGGTTTGCAGATTATGTTATGAAGGAATTCTGGGACACAGCCTTTCAAAGCTTTTCTAATGCTGAATTCAATTACAGTCAATATCAGGATCTATTTTTAGTGAAAAACTTCAATGAAGATGTGCCTGAACAAAGATTTTCAAGCTACGTCTACAAAGCAGTTTATGCATTGGCTCATTCTATACACAGTCTACTCATGTGTAAAGAACACCAAGGTTGTGAGAAGGCCTTGACAATAAAGCCACATCAGGTGTGTGTGTGTGTGTGCGTGTGTGTGTGCGCGTGTGTGCGTGTGTGTGTGTGTGTGCGCGTGTGTGTGTGTGTGTGTGCGCGTGTGCGTGCATGTGTGTGTGTTAAAATGCCACAGTGATAACAAACCAAAATGCTTCTTTTTTTATTTAGTTGGTTGAGGCTCTAAGAAAGGTGAATTTTACTGTAAAGATGGGAGATCAAGTGTGGTTTGACAGCACAGGTGGTGTAATAGCCCAATATGATGTAGTGAACTGGCAGCAGAACTCTGATGGTTCAGTCCAGTTTAAATCAGTGGGATACTATGATGCATCACTGTCCCCTGACCAGCGCTTTGTGCTCAACACTGAAAAGATCATTTGGGCAGGAGGACAACTGGAGGTAAATTGAAATAAGCTGTAGGTTTAATAAAATACATTTAAACAGTGTAAACAGTGCCATAAACCAAACAGTGGCATCCACAAACATTGCACACTTTGAAAGTACATGACAGAAAATGTATGCTGCTTAAAAGTTATAAGTGAATGTGAAGTTTATCATTATATGTTAAATAATAAATAAATACTAATAAATACAATTTTAATAATAACAGAATAAATTTTCCATAAAATATAAATATTTAAATAAATAAAATATTTTCTAAAATAGGCCTTTCAAACAATTGTTTTGTTCTGGAGACATACTGTGTAAAAGATACCAATTTTAATATGTGCGCTCATCTATTAGTACTTTCATTCATTCATTTGTTCGTTCCTCATAAATATACATAAATGTGTATAATATACATTGTCGTGTAGAAACCAAGGTCTGTGTGCAGTGAGAGCTGTCCTCCAGGCACCAGGAGGGCTACACAGAAAGGAAGACCTGTCTGCTGTCATGACTGTATTCCATGTGCAGAAGGAGAAATTAGTAATCAGACAGGTAATATTCCACCCATCTTACATTTTCAAAGAAAACTGACTAGCTGTTCATTTTGTAGTGTTCTGCTGTTGCTCAGGACACACTTTCTAATAAGAGTAGTTTATAAATAATAATAAAAAGTGTTATTCTTATCTGCAATTACTTTTAACACAAATTCCTTTCCAGATTCAAATAACTGCAAGCAGTGCCCAGGGGAATACTGGTCTAATGCTTACAAAAATAAATGTGTGTTAAAGGCTGTAGAGTTTTTGTCATTCACAGATGTTATGGGTATAATGTTAGTCTTTTTCTCACTATTTGGAGCAGGACTAACTGTGCTGGTGGCCATTCTCTTTTACAACAAGAAGGACACTCCCATAGTAAAAGCCAACAACTCAGAGCTGAGCTTCCTGCTGCTCTTCTCACTGACTCTGTGCTTCCTCTGTTCAATTACTTTTATTGGTAGGCCCACTCAGTGGTCCTGTATGTTGCGTCACACAGCATTTGGAATCACTTTTGTCCTCTGTATATCCTGTGTTCTAGGGAAAACAATAGTGGTGTTAATGGCCTTTAAAGCTACACTTCCAGGAAGTAATGTCATGAAATGGTTTGGTCCTGTACAACAACGGCTCAGTGTTTTTGCTTTTACACTTATACAGGGTCTTATTTGTGTGATTTGGCTTACAATATCTCCTCCATTTCCATACAAAAATATGAAATATTTTCAAGAACAGATCATTCTTGAATGCAGTCTGGGCTCTACTATAGGTTTCTCGGCTGTTCTGGGTTATATTGGCCTACTGGCTGTGTTGTGCTTTATTCTGGCTTTTTTGGCTCGCACACTACCTGATAATTTCAATGAGGCCAAATTTATCACATTCAGCATGCTCATATTCTGTGCTGTATGGATCACATTTATTCCAGCTTATGCCAGTTCTCCTGGAAAATTGACAGTAGCTGTGGAGATATTTGCCATTTTAGCCTCCAGCTTTGGTTTACTTTTTTGTATTTTTGCACCTAAATGTTACATTATTTTGCTTCAGCCTGAACAAAATACAAAGCAACAGATGATGGGAAAAACACCATCAAAATTTTAATATTGTATTATATATTTCAATATTGGCTATAATGGTAAAAAGTGATTCATAATAAATTTAAAAATAACAATAATACAAAAATCACAGCTTGTGAAAGCTAAAATGAACTTAGATAACTTTGCCATCTCACTCACCCTGTCACTCATTTTTGTTTTAGTTCATTTATTTTTTATTATTATTACTTGCCCAGATGCTAGGTTGACAAGGATCTTAATAAACATTCAAAAGGGCCATAATAGTGTCATAATATTAACTGAACTCAAAAACAATGGTGACTGTGGAAATACTGTATACATGTATATATTCTAGTTCCAAATAATAATATACAGTTTTATGCAAAAGTTTGACCACCCCTCATTATTATCATAATTGCAAGTCATAGTCTGCTGGCCTTTCAAAGGAGCAATTTCATTGGAATATATTGTATACCCTATGGAAAAAAGCAACATTTCAATTCTGTTATTTAATCAACAGATGCAATGCAACTTAAATCATAACCAAAACAGACAGATGCAAAAATGTGGGCACCCCAACAGAATAATGACATCAATATTTCGTAGAGCCACGTTTTGCTGAAATAACAGCCCATAGACACTTCTTATAGTCAAGGATAAGTCCCTGAATATTTGGACCATTCTTCCTTGCAAAATTTCTCCAGTTCAGTCAGGTTTGTTGGGTGAAGTGCGTGAATGGCCCTTTTCAAATCAATCCATAGATTTTCGATTATGTTCAAGTCTGGGGTCTGGGTTGGTCATTCTAGAACATTGTATCGTGTCTGAGCATAAATTTCTTGGTAGATCTGGAACTGTGCTTTGGGGTCCTTGTCCTGCTGAAACATACAGATACTTGGTGGACTCCATGTGACCTTCAACTCTGACAAGATTTCCAGTACCTGTGCTTGCCACACATCCCCACAGCATGATGGATCCTCCACAATATTTTACAGTAGGGAGCAGGTTCTTCTCCTGGAATGCTATGTTGTTTTTACACCTGTTATTGTGACCAAATAATTCGATCTTAGATTCATCTGTCCACAGTATATGTTTCCAAAAATATTCAGGCTTGTCCATATGAGCCTTTGCATACATCAAATGACTCTTCTTGTTGGCAGAACACAGAAAAGGCCTTTTCTGCATCATCGTTCTATTTCTTGTGAAGAGTGCGCTAGACTGCGGAACGATGTACAATAACATTATCAGCAGCAAGATGTTTCTGGATCTCTTTGGAGTTGGTCTGTGATCATTATAACCATTCTTCACCTTTGCCTTTGAAATATTTTTCTTGGCTTACCACATCTTTCCTTCACAAGAACTGTTCCTGTGGCCTTCAATTTTCTTACTATATTTCTGATGGTGGAGATAGAGACTTTAAACCTTTTGGATAGCTTTTGTATCCTTCTCCTAATTCATGTTGATGAGTTATCCTAGTTATAGGTCATTAGAAAGTTATTGTAAGGTTCCCATGTTGCTACTTAATGGTTTATAATAAGGAAAAGCACAACTAGCAATCAGCTATCTTAAATATTCTTTTTCATCCGCTGTTCGTTTGGGCCCCTAATAATATCTCTAGGGACCCCAAAACAGCATAGTCCCTTAGAATCATCCTAACTTTTCCCCACCTAGCGGCGCCCCTGGTTGTACCTGTGTTAGGATTGTTAAGGTTCACTGAGTCACTTAAATCTATTTTGTGTTGTAATCAATCAACATTAAGTGACTACAAGTTTTGAAATCCACACATAAGAGAGGGTGCCCAAACTTTTGCACAGCCTATATTTCAGTTTTAATATTTTTTTCTCAATACTGCTAAACTTTGGATTTCTGTCTGTAAAACATGACATTATCTAGCTTTCTCTAGAAACCAAATGGCATATCACTGTGATCTTATTAAGAAAGAGCACATTATTATGCAGCCACAGAGGGTGCTCAAACCTTTGCATAAAATTGTGTATATATATGAATATGACTAAAAAAGTTATATTCTGGTTTTTTTTAAATCTCCCTTCATTCAAAAACTCTAGCAGGTGAAGTGTTGGGGACATTTAACCTATTATCTTTATGCACTTACTGACCAACGGCCAGGGTCTCAACAATTGTGCCTTGTCTTTGTGGATCCATTCAGGCCAAAGAAACTTTTTTTTATTAGATTTGGGTGGATGAATCTTGTCTGGACAGGCTATGGAACTATCTACCACATGTCCATTACTTTTTTTAGCCACCTCCACTTTAACACTGGTCCACCTAAAACAAATATAATTATCAGGACAATATGTCTCAAATTAGACTCTCGTAGATCCTTTTACAGACTCTTTTGTAGACTTCTTGAAGAAGTTGTTCCAACCCATTTCAAGCAGAATTCTTTATTACTGGCTTGGGTTCTGAAAATTCCTACAGTAACAAATCTACTGATATCAAATGTTACAATCTCCTACTGATGTCAATCTCCTACTGATGTCAAATGTAACAATTCACCAGTTCAATATGGAAGTTGATTGCTTGCACTTGACCAGTTGTATAATGTTTTACTCCAAGGGGCTGACTACTTTTTTTGTTTTTGATTAATCCTTTGGCATTTATTTAAATTATATTTTTACATTAATGATGAGGATTATAATGTTTAAATGCAGCAAAAAAAAATTGACTTCATTTATCTTAATTTCCAGGATGTAATGTGAGAAATTGTATAGTTTTTTTATTGGGTATGATGATTTTCTATAGGCACTGTATATCTATATGTAAACAAACACTGGTCTCACACTAAGACAACTGCCTTGTTCTGTACTGGTTCTCCTCACACCACAGCTCATTTGGTTTTCTCTGTTTTGTCTAATAGCAATGTTGTTTTGTCCCCTTATCTCTTGGACGCATAGCAGTCTCATAGTTATATAGCTGTGGATATTCTTTTCCATCATATTCTTTTCCATCATATTCTTTTAAATAAACATTTATTACTTCCTTGGTGTCTGAACTCTCATTGGGATCCATTGTTTTCCTATCCCACTTCTGCCCATTCCTACGTCATTTCCAGTCTTGTGCTTTATAGATACGGAAGAAAAAAAAAAAAAAAACAACTCAAAATGTCGCAATTGTCATGGGTCAAGTTTGATCTTTGGCTTCTCTGTCATGTTCTGTTTTCTGTCTCAGCTGTTGGCTTTTACAATCAGTGCTTACACACCTGCACCTAAACTTTTTGGAGGCTTATTGCCAAATTATTGTGATTTTGTGCCTATAGATTTTGTGCTGTCCTTCCCACCTTGTCTCGTCTAGTCCATTTCTGTGTGGAGTTTGCATGTTCGCATGGTTTTCCACCAGGCACTCTGGTTTCCCACAGTCCAAAGACATGCTCTATAAGTGAATTGGATTAAATAAAATTGGCCATAGTGCTTATGTGAATGTGATAGTGTATGGGTGTTTCCCAGTACTAGATTGCAGCTGGAGAGGAATCCACTGCATAAAACATGTGTTGGAATAGTTG
Source organism: Danio choprae (assembly GCA_903798125.1). Taxonomy (NCBI): domain Eukaryota; kingdom Metazoa; phylum Chordata; class Actinopteri; order Cypriniformes; family Danionidae; genus Danio; species Danio choprae. The sequence continues at coordinate 817,618 of CAIGQW010052771.1, read as the reverse complement.
GCGGTTCATTCTGCTGTGATGAACCATGATAAATAAGGGACTAAGCCGAAGGAAAATGAATGAATGAATGGTTATTGATGATTTGACACGATCCAGGATCGTTTCATTCTTCAAAACTCATCCAAGAGTTGTTGTCATAGCAAGGGGTCTGGTAGTTTTTTTATTTCCTAAAAACAGTATTAGATCGGATCATTTCACTTTAAGGTCGTACTGAAAGTATGTACCAAATGCTGATATTTTCTAACAGTAGTAATAGGTTGTAACAAATATGGCCGATCAGACACATAATTATTTTGCTTTTATTCAACAAATGCGTCAGCAAACACATCATCAGCTTCTCGCATCCAGAAAAGACTGGATGGTCAGTTGTAATCCGATTCCAAGGTCTTTACGGCACAAAGGAATGTGCTCAAAACTGGACACACAGAGACCTGGTCAAAACTTCTAGACTGATGGTCAAAACTTAAGACTGATGTTTTTAATGTAAACTTTTATTCTCTCTTTATGTGTAATCAGGTTTTTTGCAACAAATCTCTTGCTCATGTATTAATATTATGGTTTTAATACTTCTACAATCAATGTTTAACTCTACCACAGCTAAACAAGATAATAGATAGTTCATGTTTGATGTCCCTGCACAGCTAATTTGGTGTACTGAATGATTGTTTACATTTCATTTTAATACGTGTGCAACATATTAACATTTTAAGAAACTTGAACATTTCTGCTTCAGTTTACTACCCAAATGCTATGCAAATCAACAGGCTCTGAAACAAAGACTATAAAACGTGCCTCAGGGGAGTTAAAGTTCTCATTGGTCAACTCGGCTCTGGAGGGTGGGTACAAAACCATCAGCCACCAAGTCTCATTTTGTATAAAGAAAGGTGCCTGTGCATGTTTATGAATCTAATGTCTTAAACTTCGATCTTGCTACCCTGCTTAAACAAAAACGGGTTTTTATTTTTATTTTTGATAGCAATAGCCATAATTAAAGCCAACTGTCCGTTTGAACAATCGCTGGACGATTTGTTTATTCGGATTTGAAGAGTTGATTCTTTTGAAGCCCCCGTTCAAATGAATCTTCAATTCCCATTGAGCTAATTCGCTACAAGGTTATATACACTCAAAAAAACAACTCATTGGATTAAGGTGAATTGGGTAAGCTAAATTGCCCGTAATGTATGATTGTGAATGAGTGTGTGTGGAAGTTTCCCAGTGATGGGTTGCAGCTGGAAGGGCATCCACTGCGTAAAACATATGCTGAATAAGTTGGCGGTTCATTCCGCTGTGGCGACCCCAGATTAATAAAGCGACTAAGCCGAAAAAAAAATGAATGAATGAATTGTGGGTAGGATTTCCATCCAATAAATATACATTGCCCCGACCTATAAAAGATCATCTATGTAACGAAATCTAATTGAATTAGTCCACCTTAATTTTATCAAATATAGCTAAGCAAATAGAAATCCATTAAATTACTAAAATTTATTTACATTTGTTTAACTCAATATAAATGAATTAATTGGAAATATTTATTTTTCCATTTGATCCCCCATTAATTCACACACAAGTCAAACAAATTGAGTTTCTTTCATTGGAAAAAACTGTTAGAAACTTTTAAACAGGTCCTGCATCTGGTGTGAAGTAAATGTATCCCATGTCCCCCAAAGCCACAAACACATTAAGGGAGTGGAGGCACTAGTATCATATGACAAGTTTAGCATCATATGGCAAGTAAATCTGAATTAGTTTGATCAACATTTAACATAATTATAACATGCATTAAAAGCACAGTATATGTAATATGTTGCACAATAAAGAGGCAGAAACTACTACCTGTTTTACATGACTAATTTAAACCGTAACTGACAGACAATTTTTAGTATCTGTCAGACCAGGAGATATAAAACCAGTAGGCACAAAGGTCTTACAGGTCAATACAGTTTGCTCTTTTACACTGAAGAACACCCTTTTGGTTTATTTAAAAATAAAAACCTGATTGTGTGGACCAAATTTGGGCTACAGGAACGTGAAAACAGATCAAGACAGTGTGATTTAGAACTAGGAGACCCATTGTCACCTAAACCAAAACTCAAACAATCTCTGCACATTTGACTAGCTGCGCGAGTATTGTTCTGGCCTTCATAATTCAAAATCTGCAGTGTGTTGAATCATGTTTCAACATCAAGTCAAGTCCATTTCAACCAGTGTTGAGTCATGCAATCACCTGACATGTACAAGAGCAATGAAGTGCAGATGTTAGTGTCCCACTAAAAGAGTTGCATTAGGAAATCCAAACTTAAAACCCCATCAACCATTAGTTTGTAAGGGATGACCAATTATTACACTAAGTCACTCCGTCCCCCATGGCTGCATAGAATACATTTATCGTTATAGTTAAACATACGATTTTGCAATTGTATGTCAAAGTTCCTTAAATTACAGCCCTCGTGCTGTCTCTGTGTAGCTTAGTCACTTATTTTTAAATGTCACAAGGAAAACATTCATGAGTTCACTTAGTGTTGTTGGTTTAGTAGATGAAAGATGGCAAAAGATCGAAATGTCAAAAGAATCCCAAATACCAAAAGATAAAGAAACTTCTCCATGTTTTTGTCATCTGGTGCTCACATCTTAAGAAAACAACTTGATTTTCAGCAGCTGTATCTTTGTATTGAGCTTGTGTCCTTCCAGATTCATTATGATTTTCTGAAAAAACTCAAAGGTGTACTTGAGGTTTTCTGGAAAGCTTAGATCAAGATAAATGAGCCCAAACAGCATGATGAACCCCATGATGACACTGCCTGCATTGTTCATGACTTTAATGCCTTCGATCAGAATTCCTTGATGAACATCCTCTGGCTCCCATTGACATAACTTCGATCATGAAAACACAGTCGTATGCAAAATAAATATTTTGTGTGCATTTGTATAATTTATATATTAGTCACAATATACATTTGTAAATCTTTGTGTGTGCATCTAGGTTGTGCCCATCAGGGTGCCCTCCCCCTAAATGCTCTCAACAAGGTAGCAGTTGCAATGCATGGTTTACACAGACATTATTGGTGTATTCAGTATGTGAAATACAAATACTGAAGTGCGCTATGTTTATTTATAAGCTAATTTCGAGAGGATCACATGCTTATGATTGAACACGGCTGGTACCGCATCAGCTCCGTATATTGCACCAATCAGAAAAATACTGCCTCACTATAAATAACCAGAGATTTCCACTCCAGTCATCTTCGTCTTGAAGAATGCTTCCTGCTACAAAACGCCCAAGCGTCAAAAACTTTTACAGCATTGCACCATTCAACCTATTGACATGGATAAGAATCAACAAACAACAGCAACTTCAACAAAAGCCCCCGCTCTCCCCGAGACTTCAGCAGCGGCTCAGCGTCATCCAGCCCTGCCAGGATGACAAATCGAGCCTGAGGTCCCGCTAGACGCCGCCGGCTCTTCCACATTTAACCACCGCGCTGTCAATATAATCTCCTTCTTCGTCCACTTCAAATGACTCACCTACGCATCCGCCATGTTTCCAACCCAAAATCTCCACCAAGATCACAGTCCACAAAATCCACTTGAACTCGCAGACGCCGGTAACCTATCCATGCCCCAAGCCATTGCTATAAAGCCGAACTCTTACCCCTCACCATTCCGCTGTGGTACATAGCATGCTTTAAGGGGAAACCTTGCAAAGATAACGACTCTCCAACCTAGACTAAACATTTTATATATAGTTCGAAAGCTGAGACTAGCCTGACTAGAATGATTTCAACCATTTTAAGACACGAATAAAAGCGGACATTAGTGTCCTCTGTCGAAGTGCCAACAACCAAAGAAGACAGTAACAAACCAAAGAGACTCACCTCACAAGCCTCTCGTCTGTCCACAGATCCATTACATTCCAACAGCATGGAGTAATTTGACTGCAAAGGGTCCAGGCAATCCAATTCCATAAAACCTCAGTCTGCAACACATTTATACGTTGATAAACATCCACAAGATGCACTGCTACCATCAAAACTAGTCGCTGGAGCTCGCTCAGTAAAGCAGCATCTTTAGACAAAAACATTTTGTCATCAAAATGGCCGCTGAACTTTTGACCCTTTGATTGACATTTTATTGAACCAATAGTTGAAAGGAGAAGTGTCTCCATCCTAGCAGCTCACGGGATGAAATGGTCTCGCCCTCTCTCTTGACAGTTTATGAATCGACCCAGTTGCAAATGAATTTGTGAATGACTTTGGCCAGATATGCTTGTGAACTTAATCATGTTAAGATTCCTAGCATAATGTTATTTAAACATCGCTTAAAGTAAAGCCTATAGTCAAATGTATCATTTACACAGTTTCTATTAAAAACGGTGATATCATTTTAAAGTTCATGTTTTCATGATGGCAGTTAATTATTAAAAATAAATAAATTAATAAATAAATAGTAATAAAATTAAAAAATCCACTTCTGATAGACATTAAACTTCTGAAAAGATTTATATGCAGCTAGTGAAAAACTTTTAACACTTCAAGCACAGAAGTCCGATCTTAAAATGCCATAGTGACTCAATGTGTCTATACACAATGAGCGTCACGAGCGAGTTTACAATTGCAAGTTGGTTGTAATTGGAGGTGAAAATGGCAAAGAAAAGAAACTTCCCACTTGACCGTGATGAATCGAAGGAGGATGTTTGACAAATTGAATAACGTTTCATCCATCAACTTGGCGGCAGATACATTTTCATTTTAAGCAAATTACAAGATCATTAAGGGGTTAAAACTCTACTCGACCATCACTTTGCCTACTTCGCCTTCAGGAGGATCTTCCAGGACCACCAGCCAAGCCACGCCCCATATTCCCAAGCTCACCATATGACTGCTGTACATGTATCATGTTGTAAAAATCTAAATGTTGACTCTCTCTCACATTCTCTTATTTCAGAGTTTGGCTATTGGCTCCAGAAGGCGGATCCTCATCTAACACCTGTCCCTCCTTATTCAGAAATTATATTGCCATAAACCAACCCCTACATAACCTCCACCAAATTTCTATATCCCTATCTTACAAAAACCCTCCTTATACGCCATCATATCTCACAGCATGGAATGCATTTAAACAATTTTAATCCCTATACAAAACACCTTTCCCTCCTCACCATCACTTCATTCATATCTCACCTTCACGTTTCTAAAAACATACAAGCCAGCTCCATTAGAAGTGGGATTCAATTTTTCCCATTAATTAATTCACGGATCCCCACCAGACGCCATATTGAATTCCCAAACCTCCCTTCTCATTAAAGGCATCCAGAACCCCACCCCCGATTCCAGACTACCCAACATCCTCTTCAAAAGCATACACGCCCTAAGCAAAAGTCATCCACACAGCTCGCACCCTCGACGCCATGTTCACCCTAGCCGTTTTTTGGCTTCCTCAGACGCTCCAAAATCACAATAACATCTCATTTTAACCCCACCTTCCAAGAAACCATTTCTTTCTTTATCAAGCAGAGTAAAAGAGATCAAATTTGCAAAGGACACTCCGCTTATATGTTTGACCTCCCCTCCCACACATGCCCCTTCCAAACCCTTCTTCCATTTTTACAGCTTAGGAAATCCCAAGATCCTAATCCCAAGCACTTATCATAAATGAAATAATAACAGACAATAATCTTAATGCACTCTGTCTCACTGAAACCTGGCTGAAACAAAATGACTATATTAGCTTAAACGAAGCAACTCCTTCAGGATTATTATATAAACATGTGGCTCGTCAGACTGGTCGTGGTGGTGGAGTTGCATCAATCTTTAATGATAGTCTTAACATTAATCAGAGAAACGGACTTATGTTTAACTCTTTTGAAGTATTGGCACTTAATGTTCATTCATTCATTCATTCATTTTCATTTCGGCTTAGTCCCTTTATTAATCTGGGGTCGCCACAGCGGAATGAACCGCCAACTTATCCAGCATATGTTTTACGCAGCGGATGCCCTTCCAGCTGCAACCCATCTCTGGGAAACATCCATACACACCCATTCACACTCATACACTACGGACAATTTAGCTTACCCAATTCACCTGTACCGCATGTCTTTGGACTTGTGGGGGAAACCGGAGCACCCGGAGGAAACCCACGCCAACACAGGGAGAACATGCAAACTCCACACAGAAAGGCCAATTGAGCCAGCCGAGGCTCGAACCAGCGATCAGCGACCTTCTTGCTGTGAGGCGAACGTGCTACCCACTGCGCCACTGTGAGGCCGGCACTTAATGTTAAGCTTCCGGATATTAGGAAAAAAACTACGTTATCTCTCGCTTTAATCACCATATATAGACCTCCAGGACCCTATGTCACTTTTCTAAAAGAGTTTTCTGATTTTATTTCTGATGTACTAGTTAAAACTGATAAAATGCTAATTGTAGGAGACTTTAACATACACATAGATGACGCTAACGATACATTAGGGCTCGCATTTACCGATTTACTACAATCACTTGGGATAAAGCAAAACGTTGTTGGTCCAA